>NW_021025430.1:1223449-1267852 GCF_004153795.1 Camellia sinensis
ATTTCGGGGGTGTTATCTCGGACATCACTATCTTGTTTTGTGTTTGCCTTTTACACTCTTTCTTTTGCGTCTGTTTCTGCCATTGAGCCAGTTGAGCCAGAAGATTTGAATGAAACTATAATATATTTTCACCTACTTTTTCTGTGCCTTTAAATCATTGCATTGACCTAAGTTTTTCAAAACTTTTCTAATGCTGTGATGAAAACAAAGAGAGAGGAATTCCTTGGGATTCGCAAAAATTTGATCAACTGAGAGGAAGAGAGGCATGCTAAGCCCTTAATGAATGAGATCATGTTTGTTAATGTGAGTATTGAGAAGGATCCTGGCTTGATCTAGATTGGTTCTCCATTGTCTTCGACACAAGCGACTAGTCGCTTTCTTAAAAGATTTCAAAAAATATTTTGCGTGGTCCTATGAAGACATACGTGGAATCACTCTTGGGATTTTGCAGCATAGGATCTCTCTCGGCCTCGAGACTCAATCCCTTTGCTTTCAAACCTTGAACCTTGACTTAGAATGTTCAAATAATCAATCACAATATAAGGCTTGTATGGCCGGATCGGAAGCAACACTTGAACTAGGCGCAAGAAGGTTAGAGCAAAAAGGTCCGATGTGATCAAATGAAGCTTGCAAAGCTAGATGAGAAGCATCCCTTGAACTAGGGACAAAAAGGTCAGATACACTCGAAGATTTAAAATGGGTCATTTCTCAAGCCAATGAAGATCGGTAAGAAAGCCAAATCCCAAAATCTGAGAGAAGAAGATTTTTGCTGAAGGACAATCGAGTTCCTATCCATAACACTAGGGGCAAATTCAGACCTAATTGGATGGGCTCTTACATCATCAAGACTATTTAGTCAGCAACAACAACCATTCTCATGGATTCAGATGGCTAGAGATCCTGCGATCAGTCCACATGGACAAGTCAAACTTCTCTATCCTTGAGAGGCTCGCTGGGCCAAAAACCTAGAAAGGCAACCTAGGCAAAAGTTAGAGCAGAGAAAAGAAAAAAGAACAAAAACGAAAAAATGGAAAGAAAGAAAAAAAAAAAGAAAGAAGAAAAGAAGAGAAGAGAGAAAAATAGAGAAAAATGAAGAGAAAAAAAAAATAGCTCGCAAGGTTGAAAACTCGGAAGGGCAACCTTGGCAAAAGTTAGAGCACAAAAGGAGAGTGTCAATACTCTAGTGTACCTTAACCCCCGGAACTACATACGACCTTATTCCCATTTTTGGGATACCTAGGCAACTTCATCCTAAAGTTCGGCCCCAACCATTTTCAGCTTCCTGGTCTCGTCCATGTTGATTGGCTTATCCTTGTTCAAACTCGGCTATCTTATCTATGTGCAAATTGACTCGTCTTCGTTCAAATTCGGTTGACCTATTCCGTTAGAAGATTCAGCTGCAAGATAATTCAAGTTCAGATCTGAGGTTGTGCATCTCAAGAGTTAATTCCACATTGGTCGAGCAGTGGCCATTTGCAAAAATAATTTTTGGAAATTTTTAATGAGGTTGACTAATTTTCTTGAAAATTATTCCATTTTTCCAAAAATGAACCTTTTCTTGGACCCAAAAGAGGAAAAATTTAGTGCTTATAACTTGATTGCATGATTTGAAAGCAGAAAGTCGAACAAGCATGCTAATCTAACTCTCATGTCAGTCAAAATTGTTTTAGTAGAAAACCAAAAAAAAAAAAAAAATGGTCAAAGTGATGAACTAGGGGCACAGTTGAGTCAGGTTTTCTGTCTTTTCCCCAGAAAGGCCATTATTAGCGGACTAGCCCAAAAGGGCACAGCTGAAGCTAATAGCAGAGCGTCGAAAGCTTTCTTATCCTGCAACAGTGAGGTATCAAGCCAAGTGCGAAGCACGAACTGGAAATGGAGTTGGATATTCGATTCCCTCATCTGAACAATCGCACCCAAATTGGCATCTGAACTAGAATAGAGAATTAGAAAATGCAATGTGTGAGACTAGTCAATTGTATACTTGGCTGGTGGAGCATGCTGTAACTTATCTCAGTCAAGTTAAGCCAAGGGCATCACCAACCGATGTCAGTTACAGATCTGCTGTATGTCCAGTCACACCATAGCCCCTCTGCGGGAGAGCTTACTAGTGGTAAGTGAAAGAAAGAGAATCTAGCAAAATGCTAGGGGCAAGAGCCCACAACTTTTAGCTTATCAACCAACCACACCTAGGAAGGGATAAAAAATAAGAGAGATTAAAGAATAGAGAGATGTGCGCTGAGAGAAAAAGTGAGAAAAGGGTGTTTCAGAGAAAAAGAGATTGAGTGCCAAAGTAATGTGAGAATCACAAATGAGAAGGGGTGGGAAACAATACCTGGGGAAGTAGTGGACTCCCCATGAACTGAGAGGTCTCCCATCAGTAGCAAACATTCGAGTGTTGTGTTTGTTGTTTTTGTTTTTCTTGATTCTTGTTTTGAATCGTTTTTGGGTGTAAATAGATGTGTTTAGGTTATTTTACCTTTGTTTTTCCTTTGTTGAGTCATGGTGTACTGTGGTCAGTATTAGGCTCAATACCTGGTTAAGAACTCATTTTCAATTTCAAAAATAAATTGTTTTGTGCTTAGAGTGCCGTGCCATTCTCAACATGATCTGCAGAACAGAATTCTTTCTTCAATAAACTGAAGGGTCCAACCCAAGTCAAGCGTAAAAGCAATAGAACTAGGACCTATCTGAAGGTACATAGGTTCCAGACTTCAAAGCAAAAGAAAAGAGGGAAAATTTGGAGCATCTTAGTGTGTTTCAACTTCAGCAAATTCCGAGACTGCATTTCAAGTGTACCTTCTCAGGCCTCGCCATTTCTTTGGAGTATGAGTGTACCTTGACCCCGAGTTCAAGCCTGCTTCAAGTCAGAATGGCAATCAGAGCAGCTTGCAGATGTTACCCCTTGCCAATATGAACAGGTTATATCTTTTTGAGCACGTTACAAAGTCTTCGAGGGGTAAATCAGAGGTTGTCACCGAACAACATCTTTTGTTCGATCTGTCATTCTGTCAAAATTACATATTTTGTTCTCTTTTATTGCATAGAATGTGCATTTTCACATATACTCATGTTGCACGCGTGCCTTGCATCGTTTACGAATCTTACATAGAACATGCTTTCAATCTTGCATAGAATATGCTCTTCTCTCTTGCATAGAACTTGTTTTTAGTTAACATCATGCATCAGTTGTCAATCTTGCATAGAACATGCGTTGTCCCTGTATTAATTTGTAATCTTCTTCGTTTTCTCATTTTGTGCATCTGTTGCACAATAAGCTCACTTCGTACATCTATCGCACAATTTCAATTCAATCGCGCTATCTTACGCATCGCACTATCTTGTGCATTCTACCTTGTATCGCACTATTTTGTGCATTTCATTTTACATCGCACTATTTTGTGCACCTCATTCGCACAGTCTTGTGCATTCGCATCTATTTCGTGCATTAATTTGTGTATTCTAGCTTCTATAGCACTATCTTGTGCATTTTCACCTCACTCACACTATTTTGTGCATTTCAACTTACATCGCACTATCTTGTGCACCTGCATCGCACTATTTTGTGCCTTTCATCTTACATCACACTATCTTGTGCATTTCGCATTGTATCGCACTGTCTTGTGCATTTCACCTTCATTGCGCTATTTTGTGCACCCATATAGCACTGCTTTGTGCATTCCCTTTGTATCGCACTATTTTGCGCACCTCATTGCACTATTTTGTGCATTCATTTCATATTTCAAACTTGTATCGCACTATATTGTGCATTGAATCGCATTGTCTTGTGCATTTCACCCTACATCGCACTATCTTGTGCATTTTGCACTGTCTTGTGCATTTCGCGTTGCATCGTACCATCTTGTGCATTTCATCTTACATCGCACTATTTTGTGCATTGTATCATACTATCTTGTGCATGTCATCTTACATCGCACTATTTTATGCATTGCATCGTACTATCTTGTGCATTTCATCGCACTATCTTGTGCATTTCATCTTACGTCGCACTATTTTGTGCGTGGTAGTTTGTATAGAACTATTTTGTACATTCATTCACTATCACTCGCACTGTCTTGTACACCTTGTATTTTTGTATCATTCGCACTGTCTTGTGCACCTGCATTGCGCTATCCTTTGCATTCCCCCCGTATCACATTGTCTTGTGCACTCATTCGGTCTGGAGACCTTAAATCCGCTAAAGGTGCAATTCCTTTGGTGTTTTTCGTGCCCGAATGAGTTCTGGTGGTCTGGTATAACCACCTGACTGTGTTTGCAGTGAGTTCCTAGGAGATCAACTGAGATGATGAAAACTAGAGTTCGAATGGTCGAGGCCTAGAACGCAAAGGTTTGAACTTTCCGAGACTAAAGTCTAGTTTAAATACCTAGGGGTGTGTCCTCGGCTTGAAATCTATATGCTAGTAGCTTGCTTGTAGCATGATGTAGTCCCTCAATGGACATAGCCAATACGTAGCTTGATGCCTTCATTCGATAGCCCACATATGCGGTGTTGCCGTTCAACCGCTTAGCTTAAGCCACGAGATCCCCTCGTGCAAGGTTGAACCCAAACCAAGCACTTGAGTTGGCACACGAGGCCTTTAATGGTGCCCCGATAGCCCATTCGGTCCAAAACGAGTCCCAAAGATACCATATTGCGTGGCATAATGGAAACAACGTAGTGGACCTCCCCTCGGGAGGACACGCGCAGTGCTTACATTATTGCACCGTCCACGGGGCTCCCAAACCCACGTGGAGACTCTAGACACCCCTCTGGATGCCTAAAGCCCGCCCTTGAGTTGCCCCAAGGTTGCTCACTTGACACCCAGTTTGGGCGGGGAGGTAGGTAGGTAGCACACCATGCCCACTTATATATGCTTGTTAAGCAATTTGCCCTCTGGCAGGAGGAAACATCATACATGTCCGAGGAGTCATAATGACTTTTCATAAATTCCACAAATTGAGAAAAATCACGAAACTTGGTTGGGAAAACACTTCCCCTAAGACCTATCTCCAGTAAAAATTTCAACTCAAAACTCCTTCGTTTGACTGCCGAAACAAAGCGCCAAAACTCTGCACTGTTGGCTGCCACTGCTGGCTGCTGCTGCTATATTTTGCTGCTGCTGGCAGCGCTGGTTGGCTATTGGCATGGGCTGCGGCTTTGCCGTCTGCTGGCTATTAGTGGCCTACATGCCTTGGGCTACTTGGGGCCAAAGTTAGGCCACGTTGGGGCACTTCCAATGGCCACTCTTGAGCACTCAAATGGCCACACCACCACGAGCGAAATGTCACGGAGTTAGCCTTGCAAGGCAACCCGTGACACTCTCCTCCACTTCAACCATCAACGTCCTCGTTGATGTAGCACAAAGCTGATGCTGCAGTGCGTGTGCCGACTCCTCTGATGAGTCCAACACCTCTGTGTTGATGGCCTACCTTCAACGTCTAACTCTTTTAGCCAAGCTCTCCTCATTGTTCTCGTCTCGAATCTAGCTGAAATGCATTCCACTTGTTGCACCCTCTGTTGGCAACTTTCCTGAAATGCCCTCTCTGAAAATGGTCTCTGCCAAAGCTCCTCTGAGCGTCTCTAAACTCTGCTCTTTGCCAATACTCTTGAAATGCCAAGCCCTCTTCTCAAATGGCCTCTCTGCCAATGCTCCTCCGAGCAAACTCAAGCTCCTCTGAGCAAACTCAAGCTCCACTGAGTCTCCTCCGGACGATGTTCCTCTAATTATCACTCATGCTCCCAATACTCATTTGATCTAACTCGCAGTGGGTTGTCGCATCACGACTTCCTTCTCCACTCAAGTTTTCGACGCCCTCGTCGACTCAATGCAAATCAACAGTTGCTCCTCAAAATGATGCAACAATGCCCTTTGGAAAACACAAAGCCCTCTGGCTGATATCTTCAATAAACTCAAGTATCTCTATGCTGTGCCCTCTGGCAAAACAAAAGCCCTCTAGCTGCTACTCATTCGCAAGCTCATGTCTCTGAAGCCTTCTGGCTGTTGCCCTCTGGCAAGCTCAATCTCTGAAGCCCTCTTGGCTATTGCTCTCTGGCAAGCTCAATATCTAAAGCCCTCTGGCTATTGCTCTCTGACAAACTCAAACTTTTTTTAAAACAGTTTAGCTGAAGCCCTCTGGCAAATTGTATCCTTCTGTCTAATGCATTCTCATGCTCTCTAGCCGGTGGGCTTCATTTCAGCCTGAGGGCTACACTTCTACTAGAGCAAACTTAAGTCCAAGTGTACAAAAGGATAGACCTGATTTAGTGAATGTTGCCCGGTTCCCTTTTAATGGTTTATGCCCAACTTCTTCCCCAAGTAAGTTTCTTCCCTCTCCTCCAATTTTCTTCAACTCCAAACCTCTAAATAAGATGTTTTAAAAGATTTTTGAAAGAGTTCTCCTCTCTTCCATTTATTTCTACTTTGTCCTTGCTCGGTTTACTGAAAAGTGCATCATTTAACGAAATGCGAGCCTCGGAACATCATAGAAACTTTTTAAAAACATTTTGAAAGAGAGGGTTTTGAGGTCTAAAAAAAGTTTTGGTCAAAATAGTTTTGGTCCAAAATGGGGTGTAAGGTTGGGACTTAAAGCTCTTCTTGCTGAAGAAATCGAACATTTGCATAGCACAACTCTCATCATCGAGTGATCAATCAGTGGTGCCCAAGTCTTAAGGGCGGTCAAAAATGGGGTGTCTACAGTTGCCCCTCTTTGACAGAGCTCGAAGTCATGAAATGACGTGAGTGAATGTCAAAGCCCGAAGACGATCTATTTTGACAAGGTCGTAAGACTTGGGAAAATAAAGAAAATGCATATGCAATTGGTTGAACCCGAAGGTTGTCTACGTATCCCTTTGCAAAGAATCAAACCAGCGTAGTTCAGGGGCAGAATGCCAAATGATACACAATTGCAATGAAACAATGCAACAATATACAATGTAACAAAATAATCAAACCACAAGCAGTGCAAAACACACACAAATACCACAAAGGGATGGAGATGCAAATCAAACTACATTTACCACAGAAAAGAAGTGGGCATAGCCAAACGACGCCTAACATAGGCTAAATGCCTACATCCTTATTACTGGCCTCATTGCAGCATGGACGCTTACACATAACAGAACCGTGTTTCAATGTGAAAGGGTGCGAGCACATGTAAAACTATGTGTTTCGTAGAAAGAGAAAGAGTACAAGTAATTGGGTGGGATGATATAAGTGAGGAGTGGTCTGCTGGGGAAATATGATGATCCTAAATGCTGAATGCAACAAAACAAAGTATAATACAGTGGATGTAGTGAATAAGGCATAGGCTAAACCACATCTTACCTAGAAAAGGTATGGACACAAAACAAACCACGTCTAACACAGTAAAGATGCCGAAACCCTCAGACCACAATTCTTGCAGAATAGGCGCGTACACATGCAGAGCTATGTTTTAACGTGAAAAGTATGGGCACATGTCAAACTAAGCTTAACATGGAAAGGATGCATGTGATAAAGTGGTATGATGCCGTAGATGCATGCGATAGATGCTATATGCAATGTAATAGACGTAATAGATGATGCAGCTAGCAAGTGGAAGTACCTTACAGGGGCAATTGGTGATGACTCACTGTATGTTGTTGTGGATCTTCCTTTTCTTCTTGATTCAACTTCCAAACCACAGGTATTACTTTTCTCCCTGGCTATGTTCGCAACTTTCCCTATTCTCCAACAAGGTGACAGACTAGGTTGGCTCAATATCCAGAATTGAGGCACATACAAGCTACCTCAACCTATGGGGCTGGCTTCCGGGGCTTCATTTTATACTCAATAATCTCTTAAAGTCGAGTCCGGATGAGGGAGATATGGCTGGTTGAAGTTAGGTATCAATCCGTTTAAGCCAAAACTGAGCAACCTTCACTAAAATATAAATATCTCTTAGCACACTTATAATTTAAGTGTGAGGCTGCCACCATTGGAAAGTAAACTTTCGGGGCTTCAATTTAGACTTAAGAATGACCTGCAAATGAGTCCGGATGAGAGAGATATACCCATTTGAAGTCGGGCCTGGAAGTAGACGGTCGACCGCCACTTCTGGCCGGTCGGCCGCTGGTGTAAAGCCCAGATATTTTGGCCAGTTGTCCTCCAAATGCTCCAGATGTCCTAATTTAGATATTTTCGACCAAAGGCTCATAATTTCTATATATAGAGGACCTCCCTCTCATTTTTCAAGGTTAGAAAACATTAGGAGTGAAGAAATATTGTGAAAAATATCCTCTCTCTCTCTACAATCCTCTCTCGTTATAATTCTCTCTCCCTTTTGCAACTTGGATAGCCTATACCCAAACACACCAAACAAACCTAGAGAGCTTCTTGCTGAGGTGATTTGAGCTTGGATTTGAGCTCTTGAAGCACTTGAGCATGTGAAATTGGTTGGTTATGACTTAAGGGTTCATTCCTCTGCAAGAGGTATACTTCTCTTGCTTTTGCACCATCTCCACAACACTTGTTTTCCATGTTTTCTTGTTGTTTTTAAGCTCTTTAAAACCTGTTTTTATGGGCTGAAACTTGTGGTTTAAGGCTATTAAAGATAGAGGGGTTAATCACCCTACTTTGAACCTTGTTCTCTAAGCCTTTTCACTTGTGTTTCCCATTCTTTCATCAACTTTTTTTGATCTTTTTACCACTGATTTTCGGAGGTTTCTAGAGGTTAAAAAGTGGTTTTGGAGGGGTTAGCTACCTTTCCTTTGGCTTGTCTACTAGCTTAAATTGTTCCATGTTTTAGCTTTCATTGCAGCATATTTTTGTATTGTTTTTGGGCTGTAAAAACTCTACATTTTTGGGCTGAAACTTGGGTTTTAAGGCCATTAAAGGTTGAGGGGTGGTTCATCCTTCTTTGTACCTTGTTTTGTAGGCCTTTGCCCTTGTGTTTCCCACCCTTTTACTATTTGCTTTTGAGCTTTTAAACACTGAATTTCAGAGTTATTTCAGTGGCTAAAAACACTTTTTGAAGTCCAAAATTAGAGGGGTTAGCCTCCCCTCCTTGTGTTTTGTTTACTAGCCTAGCATGCTCTATGTTTTAACCTATTATTCTAGCTTTTTTTAGCTCAATTTCAGCATGTTTTAGGACTATTTTAGACCTGTTTTAGGACTGTTCTTAGCTATTAGTTACATTTGAGTCTTGTTTTGCATGCTTGTAGTGTAATTGTCCTCATAAGCTTGGTGTTTTAGGCCATAGACATCACTTATTTGAGTTGACAGCATCTTTTGGTGTTGTTTTTCACTCCATTGCAACACTATAATCTCTAGAACCTCCCTCTTTGCTTCACTCTTTCATTTGCTTGTGAGGGTTGTTTCAAGCTTGGGATCCTTTAAGGTTGAGATTGAGGTTATGCTCAATGGTTTAATCCTCTTTGAGGGTTCTTTACCAACGGCATGATCTCTCCCTCTTGCCTTACATTACTTCTTGGTTGACACTTCTTTCATCTTAGAAGACACTCACCATTGGACTAATTGATTAAAGAATGATTTGGTAATTAAAATGTGTAAAAAAAATTGGCAAGTAAAAGTGGTACGATAAGCACTTCTTTGTATTGCATTGCATGTGTTCAAATCGGGCGTTAGTTTGAACACAAGGAAAATGGAACATTTCATACTCAAAAGTGATGAAATGTGCCACTTTCTTTGGTCCCCATTGCCCATGATCATGCATGCTAGGGTGATGGTCATTTGAGTCTTGTTTTGCATTTATTAAACTTGTACAAGCTTGGTTCTTTGGCCATCATGCAATGAAATTGCATGGTTGATGGTTTGAGAGCCAAGAGTATCACTCCTTTTAACTTGTTTGATAATAAGGAGGGTAACAGCGTAAACAAACCTTCAAAAAAGTACACTGTTTTGCTTTGTTTACTCTCTATTGTAGCAAGGAAGTCCAAGCCAACAGAAGCCAATTGGCGGCCACCACCAGTAGCCGACCGGCCACCATTGTTGGCCGACCGACCATCAGCAGTGGCCGACAGGCCCCACTGTCAGCCTCCAATGCAAATTCAACAGTGTGCTCCTGTGACAAAACAGAGTTGATCTGGAGAAGGAGAAAGCGTAAGTGATTCTGTGCAACAGACGCTTGCAGCATCAAAACAGTGGCCTTTTAGGTGAAAAATCGAGCATGCATGCGTCCCTTGTTTCCCGTGGTCTTTTAGTTAATTTGCTTAGTTAATTAGTTATAGCTAATGCTTGCAAATGATGTAATTATTCAAGTAAATTAGTTAATTAATTCATGTTGTAATTAATTAGCTTAGTTGCTTCGTAATTAATTAGTTAAGTATTTAGCTAATTAGTTTTCTTTGTAATATTTAATTAACTTACATAGTTAATTATTTATTTGTTTTACTTAATTAGCTTACAATAGTTAGTTAATCCTTTTAAGTGTTGCAATAATTAGCTTAATTAGCCTAGTTAGTTAGTTAGCTTTTATTCATTTGGACCCTCCTTCGCGAGGGTGTAATGTTGTAATAAGTGTGTGTGCGTGTGTGTGTATGTCTTCCAACCCCACGTCTTTCTCCCTTTTATCGCTTTCGATGGTTAGATTAGGGACATCATATTTCAAATTAGCATACCTTATGCTTACATCCATTCATTCGTATTGCATGCACCGAGGCTCGGCACATCATTCAAACTGCATTGCAATTTCAAATAATTCTTTGAATACGTTTTTAATTGCATGTTATCAAATTACTCCATATGCCACATTAGTAGCCGAGCCTATTAATCACATATTGCATGTGTTGCATTAGGCATTTTGTACAGTTAGCAATCATGCATATTTTTCTAACTCATGTTTTCCTAGCTTGGAGTACTAGGTGAGTTTTACGCTTTAGCATACTTGCATAAGTGTGAATGTTGCCATGATTAGCATGCTTGCCATGAGGCTATATGCTTAAATGCTAAACTAAACGAATGCCTGTGGATGAAGGCTTGTTGTTTGAATTGGAATGATTCAACGAATATGCGTTTTAAGCCCACTTTGTTGAGTGGCAAATCATGTTTTAAGCCCACTATGTTGGGTGGCAAATCCACAAACTTTAAGCCCACTTGAGGTGGCACATTCAAACCATTTTCACAAACAAACATGAGTTGAATTGGTCCAAATTGAGCAAAGTAGTCTATACTTGCTTCATGTTTTGGGACCTCCATATCTGGGTGGAGGAGGGGATTGGTATGTGGTGGGAGTGGATCTGTGGTGATGTTAGGCTTCTCAGGAGGCGCTATCACTTTGTTGTCAATGAGATCCTGAATCTCATAACGAAGTCTAAAGCATAGGATGGTATCATTTCTGACTTTGCTTAGACCTGGCTATTCCTACCATTTCCTTTCCCTTTCTTACCCAGTCCTCTTTGGTAGGCGTGTAACCTAGACCAAAGGTATAAGGGTTTATGTGGCAATTCGACCAATGTAGCGACGCCCTTCCAGCCACTCCTTCCCAATCCCATTTCGGGTATATGTTGCAGCTTATTCATGAGGTAGACGGATTGAGCACTGACATACAAGCCCTCATCTGATGCCAAGATTGTTTGCACTGCTCGGGCCTCAACTAGAGTAAATCCAGAAAACAAGACATCTTTCTTGCCATGAATAATTTCCAACACAGGTGTAGTTACCTCTGGCGAAGGATAGATAGATGAATTCTCGAACACAATAGCCACCCCCTTTCCATGGAGGTATTTCAGCATTTGGTGGAGGGTAAAGGAGACAGCTTTACTTGGTGCAGCCACGGCCTTTCTAGAAATAGATTGAAAGTGGCCAGCACATCCAGGACATGGAACTCAATATCCTATTGAGCTGGGCCCACTTGAACTCTGATCTGTACCATGCCCATAACCTCTCTGCTAGTATTGTCGTACGCCCAAATCACCTGGACTGTAGGCACGAAATATGCTGGTTTCAAGCCAATGGCATATGCTGTACGAGATGGACAGACGTTGATTGCCGACCCTGTATCAACCAATACCACTGGCACCCACTTTTCTCTCCACTTCACTAATATGTACAGAGGTTTGTTATGTGCTGAGCCTTCTGGCGACAATTCTTTCCTGGAGAAGGTTAAGGTTGGATTGGCACCTCCTGGGAAAACTAGTCCCATAAGCTGAATGAGCCTTCTGTAGCTCGACTTTTTCGCGCTCCCTTTTGGACGGTTTGAAAGAAAGCCCTACAGTTCGGACTCATGCGGTTCTGATTCTAATCTCACAAGTGTAATGTGAAATTGATAAACACCAAAAAGTCCAAATTCGGCAAATCGTTTGGAAAATTGATTTTGAATAAAAAATGCCAAAATTGGACTGCTTTGCCAGATACAGAGTTGCCACCTAAATATTTTATTTGAGGAAAATTTAGGAAACCCATGACTCGTGCCAAAGTTCACGTGTCTGTCATCAACAAAGTTGCCTCGGCTCGAGAACTTGGGCACGAGAGGGGAAGGTCATGAATTGAGCACCCCTACTCGCCCGATCAAAGATCGGCCTCTACTAATCATGATATGATTTTTTTTATCAACATTATATGTTCTTGTTCCGGTTATTAGGCTAGCATTACTACATGATGCACGCATACAAATATAGACTAGTTTGTCTGAATTGGAACAACCCAATTTCATGTTTTGTTTTGCGAAAAGGGTTTGATTTTACAATCTCAAGTGGGCTTAAAGTTTGCGAATTTTCCACTCAACATAGTGGGCTTAAAATGTACATTCATTGAATCGTTCCAATTCAAACAACATGCCTTCATCCATAGGCACTCAAGCAGTTTAGCAAGTAAGCATTTAGCCTCATGGCAAGCATGATAGTCATGGCAATCACTCACACTCGTGAAAGTATGCGAAACCATTAAAAACTCACCTAGTACTCCAAGCTAAGATAAAACAAAAGTGTTAGAAAAATATGCATGATTCTGAACTATGCAAGATGCCTAATGCAACTCATGCAATATGCAATTACTAGGCTCGGCTACTAATATGGAATATGGATCGATTTTGATAACATGTGGTCCAAGCACGTATTCAGAGAAGTATTGAAATGACAATGCAGTTTGAATGATGCGCCGAGCCTCGGTGCATGCAATACAAGATGAATGGATGCAAGCATAAGGTATGCTAATTAAAACATGTCCCTAATCTAACCATCAAAAGCAGTTAAATATAAGGGAGAAAGACGTGGGGTTGGAAGACATACACATTATTACATGACGCTCTCATGAAGGAGAGTCTAAATGAATAAAGCTATCTAGCTAACTAATTAAAGCTAATTATTACAAAACTTGAATGAGTAATTAACTAACTATCTAAGCTAATTAATTAAGAATTTAACTAGGCCAAGCTAGTTAAATATTACAATAAATAAATAATTAATTGCTAATTAAACTAATTAACTAGCTAACTAGTCCCGGGAAGCGAGGGAGGCCCATGCATGGTCGGTTTCCACCCGAAGAATATCTGTTGTCTACTCCCGAATGCCTCTGTTTGCACAACCCTTGCACCGTTTCCTTCTCCAGATCAACTTTGCCATGCTACACAAGCACACTGCCCAAAATTCACTGGTGGCCGGCCACCACTGACGGGTTGCCGTCCAACACTGATAGCCTATTGGCCAGTAACAATGGTCGACCGGCCACTGATGACTTATCTTCTTTTGCTCTTGAAGCAAAGAATAATTTTTGGCACTAACTCAAGCTAAAACCACATTCAAGAGCTCCAAGAAGGCTTCAAGGAACCTCAGCTCAAAGATGATCAACTTTGGTTAAGGAAGTGTAGCCAAAAGTGTAGTATAAGTAGACAAGTATGCACAAATTAGCTAGAGAGAGAGAGAAAGAGAGAGATTTTTGTTCCAAAATTTCTAACCCTCAAAAATGGGGGAGGACACCCTATGTATATAGATAAACAAGCATTTGGCTGAGAAAAATCCATCATTACACGTGTATGGAGATGAAGACAATTGTGCCAACAGCTGGAACAATTGTCAACAAAATAACTGAAAAAAAGATACTGGTGGCTAGCAGGCCACTTGGGTGGCTGGCAGCCTCAATTGGTGGTTGGCAGCCAGCAGGGGTTGCATGCATGAAAGTTTTGGTCGAAAACAGGGCACAAAATGGATGAGGTTTGAAGGGTCAAAGTCAGGGCATTCCACCGAGGACTTCGAGCACTAAAATGAGCACAAATAGTCACAATCATCGAGTACACAGGCGATGACATCCAAGTCTTGGGGACGGTCAAAAATGGGTGTCTACAGTTGCCCCTCTTTGACAGAACTCGGAAGTCATGAAATGATGTGAGTGAATGTCAAAGCCTAGAGACGACCCATTTTGATAAGGCCGAAAGACTTGGGCAAACAAACAAGACAGAAAACAAATGGTTGCGCCCCCAGGCTGCCAACATATCCCTTTGCAAGGAATCAAACCAGCGTAGTTCTGGGGCAAAATGCAAACAATGCAAAATGCAAGAACATAACTTATGGTCATGCAATGAGGCTATGCAATGAAACATTTGAATACAAATGCAATGCAATGAAAATGCCACATTTAAACAAGCCGAAACAAGGTACAACAACCTCAATCACGAAAAGAAGTACGTAAATAAACACGGCACGCGTGGGAATCACGAGCCAAACCACATTTCATGCAGAAAAGATGTAAGAAAATTATGCAAGCTTAACTACGCATTGCGCAGGAAAGGCGAAGGGCAACGTAACCATTGGGTGCACCTGAGGTTTCAACCGAGATCCTAATGCATTGCACGTGAGAGGAGGAAGGATGGTGTGAACATAGGGACGCACCCGAATGTTTTTAACCGAAGGGTAGTGTGAACATTGGGATGGACCCGAATGTTTTTAACCGAAGGGTGGTGTGAACATCGGGACTCACCCGAATGTTTTTAATCGAAGGGTGGTGTGAACGCTGGGACGCACCTGAATGTTTTTAACCAAAGGGTGGTGTGAACGCCGGGATGCACATGAATGTTTTTAACCAAAGGGTGGTGTGAACATCGGGACGCACCCGAATGTTTTTAACTGAAGACGTGAGAGGAGGAAGAGTAAAAGGAAGCGATCCGAAGGACACGAATGATTTTACCTGGAACTCCTCTGAATGAGCCTCCCTCGCTTCCGGGGACTAGTTAGCTAGTTAATTAGTTTAATTAGCAATTAATTATTTATTTGTTGTAGCTAATTAGTTTGTGTTGTAATATTTAAATTAGCTTAATTAGTTGTAGCTAATTAGTTTACTCATTGAATTAGTTTAGATTAATTAAATTAGTTTGTGTTGTAATATTTAATTAGCTTAGCCTAGTTAAATTCTTAATTAATTAGCTTAGATAGTTAGTTAATTATTCGTTCAAGTTTTGTAATAATTAGCTTCAATTAGTTAGCTAGTTAGCTTTATTCATTCAGACTCTCATTCGTAAGAGCGTAATGTAATAATGTGTATGTCTTCAAACCCCACGTCTTTCTCCCTTTTATTTAACTGCTTTTGATGGTTAGATTAGGGACATGTTTCAATTAGCATACCTTATGCTTGTATCCATTCATCTTGAATTGCATGCACCGAGGCCCGGCGCATCATTCAAACTGCATTGTCATTTCAATACTTCTTTGAATACATGCATAGACCGCATGCTATCAAAATCGATCCATATGCCATATTAGTAGTCGAGCCTAGTAATTGCATATTACATGAGTTGCATTAGAGATCTTGTATAGTTAGGAATCAAGCATATTTTTCTAACTCCTTTGTTTTATCTTAACTTGGAGTACTAGGTGAGTTTTTAATGCTTTAGCATACTTTTATGAGTGTGAGTGATTGCCCTGACTAGCATGCTTGCCATGAGGCTAAATGCTTACTTGTTAAACTGCTTGAGTGGCTGTGGATGAAGGCTTGTTGTTTGAATTGGAACGATTCCATGAATGTACGTTTAAAGCCCACTATGTTGAGTGGCAAATTCGTAAACTTTGAGCTCACTTGAGATGGCAAAATCAAACCCTTTTCGCAAAACAAACATGAAATTGAGTTGTTCCAATTCAGGCAAACTAGTCTATACTTGTATGCGCGCATCACGCAGCAATGCTAGCCTAATAACCGGAACAAGAACATATAATGTTGATAAAAAATCATATTATGATGAGTAGAGGCCGGTCTTTGATCGAGCCAGCGGGGGTGCTCAATTCATGGCATTCCCCTCTTGTACCCAAGTTCCTGTGTCGAGGCAACTTTTGTGATGACGGACACGTCTCCTATTGCACGAGTCATGGGTTTCCTAAATTTTCTCAAAATAAAATATTTAGGTAGCGACTCTGTATCTGGAAAAGCAGTCTAATTTTGGCATTTTTGATTCAAAATCAATTTTCCAAATGATTTGCCGGATTTGGACTCTTTCATGTTTATCAATTTCATATTGCACTTGTCAGATTAGATTCAGAACCGCAGGAGTCCAAACTGTAGGGCTTTCTTTCAAACCTTCTGAAAGAGGGTGCGAAAAAGTCGAGCTACAGTTTCTGGCGACTCTGCTGGCGATTTATAGAACTTGACTCAAACTCATGATATGATATTTTATCTACACTTATGTGTTTCTTTTATTTGCATTTGCATTGGTGCGCCTAGGTCACTGTGTTTTCCTTCTGCTATTCTTGGACGGTTTCTCGGAGGCTTGCTTGAGTAGTGTACTTGTGAAGCATGGCAAAGTTGTTCTGGAGAAGGAAACAGTGCAAGTGTTGTGCAAACAGAGGCATTCGGGAGCAGACAATGGATATTCTTCGGGTGGAAACCGAGCATGCATGGGCCTCCCTCGCTTCCCGGGACTAGTTAGCCAGTTAATTAGTTTAATTAGCAATTAATTATTTATTTGTTGTAAATTAATTAGTTGTATCTAATTAGTTTGTGTTGTAATATTTAATTAGCTTAGCCTAGTTAAATTCTTAATTAGCTTAGATAGTTAGTTAATTATTCATTCAAGTTTTGTAATAATTAGCTTTAATTAGTTAGCTAGTTAGCTTTATTTATTCGGACTTTCTTTAGTGAGATCGTAATGTAATAATGTGTATGTTTTCCAGCCCCACATCTTTCTCCCTTTTATTTAACTACCATTGATGGTTACATTACGGACATGTTTCATCAAAACAAAACCAATTTGTTATCTTGCACACTTTTAGTTTCAACTTTTAGTTACTCATTTTAACTTACCAACCCATTCTTTAACCAATTAATTCCATTGTTAGAAGTCTTCTAAAGGGAAGGAAGTGTCAAACAAGGGGTAGTTTAAGGCAAGAGAGAGATTTCATGCCATTGGTAATGAACCCCCAAAAGAGGATTAAACCATTAAGCAATGAACCTCAATCCTAAGCTTAAACTATCCTAAGGTTGAAACAACCCTCAAAGCAAATAAAGAGTAAAGAAATGAGGGAGATTGAAGGGATTATAAGTGCTGAAAATGAAGTGAGAAAATCACCAAAACATGCAATCAACTCAAACAACTGGTGCTTAAAGGCCTAAAACACCAAGCTTGTGAGGACTACTACACTACAACTATGCAATACAAGACTCAAATGCAATAAATAACCAAAAATAGAGACAAAACAGTCTAAAATAGAGCCTAAAACATGCTGGAATTAATCTAAAAAAAGCTAGAAAATTAAGCTAACACATGGAGCTAACTAGGCTAGCAAACCAGACACAGGGAGGGGAGGCTAACCCCTCCAATTTTGGACTTCAAAACATGATTTTTCTCACTAAAAATACTCTGAAATTCAGTGCTAAAGCCCATGAAAAGATAGTTTGAAGGTGGAAAACAACAGTGAAAAAGCCTTAAAAGCAAGGAATAAAGAAGGGTGAGATACCCCCCTAACCTTAAATGGCCTAAAACACCAATTTCAGCCCATAAAAAACAGTGGAAAGAGATAGAAAAACAAGTATGCAAAGCAAGCTTAAAAGACAAGTAGTATACCTCCTGAAGCAAACAACAATTTTAGGGACTAACACAAGCTAAAACCACCTTCAAGAACTCCAAGAAGGCTTCAACGAACCTCAACTCAAAGATGATCAACTTTGTTTAAGGAAGTGTAGGCAAAAGTGTAGTATAAGTAGACAAGTATGCTGAAATTGGCAAGAGAGAGAGAGAGAGAGAGAGAGAGAAATGTAGAGAGAGAGAGATTTTTGTTCCAAAATTTCTAACCCTCAAAAATGGGGAAGAAGACCCCATATATATAGATAAACAAGCATTTCGCTGAGAAAAATCCATCCATACACGTGTATGGAGATGAAGACAATTGTGCCAATAGCTGGAATAGCTGTCAAAAAAATATCTAAAAAAAGATACTAGTGGCCGGCAGCCCCCAGGGGTTGCAAGCATGAAAGTTTTGGTCCAAAACAGGGCACAGAATGGATGGGGTTTGAAGGCTCAAAGACATGGCATTCCGCCGAGGACTTCGAGCACTAAAACGAGCACAAATAGTCATAATCATCGAGTGCATGAGCGATGACGTCCAAGTCTTGGGGACAGTAAAAAATGGGGTGTCTACACACATAGTAAACGGCTTGAAAAACAGAATCAAATTGGAAAGTAGTAAATGGGAAAGCACTAACACGTAGTAAACGGCCAGAAAAATAGAATGGGAAAGTAGCAACACGCAGTAAACGGTTGAAAACATAATGGAAAGTAGCAATACGTAGTAAATAGATGGAAAAACAGATTGGGAAAGTAGTAAAACATAGTAAACTGCTTGAAATATAATGGGAAAGTGTTAATGGGAAAGTTTGGGAAAGTAGTAACACGTAGTAAACGGGTGGAAACAGTATGGAAAAGTGTTAATAGTGGAAAAACAGAATGGGAAAGTAGTAACCCGTAGTAAACGGCTGGAAACAGAATGGGAAACTAGTAACACGTAGTAAACTGCTGGAAAAGCAAAATGGGAAAGTAGTAACACGTAGTAAATGACTGGAAACAGAATGAGAAAGTTGTAACACGTAGTAAACTGCTGGAAAAAAAAGAATGAGAAAGTAGTAACACGTAGAAAACTGCTGGAAACAGAATGGGAAAGTAGTAACATGTAGTAAACGGCTAGAAAAACAGAATCAACCGGGAAAGACGGAATCAAATGGGAAAGTAGTAGCACGTAGTAGACGGCTAGAAAACCAGAATGGGAAAGTAGTAACACGCAGTAAACGGCTGGAAAAACAGAATGGGAAAGTAGTAACACGTAGTAAACGACTGGAAAAATAGAATTGAATGGAAAAGACAGAATCAAATGGGAAAGCAGTAAATGGGAAAGTAGTAACACGTAGTAAATGGCTGGGAAAACAGAATGGGAAAGTATTAACACGTAGTAAACGGCTGGAAAAACAGAATCAAATGGGAAAGTAGTAACACAGGAAAAACAAAATCAAATGGGAAAGTAGTAACACTTTACGGGAAAGTAGTAACACTTTGAAAGTAACACAAGAAAAACGAAATCAAATAGGAAAGTAGTAAACGACAAATGGGAAAGTAGTAAATGAGAAAGTAGTAACATGTAATAAGCGGCTCGAAAAACATAATCAAATGGGAAATTACTAAATGAGAAAGTAGTAACATGAAGTAAACGGCAAAAAAAACAGGATGGGAAAGTAGTAACACGTAGTAAATGGAAAGCAATAATACATAATAAACGGCTGGAAGCAGAATGGGAAAGTTGTAACACGCAATAAACGGCTGGAAAAACAGAATGGGAAAGTAGTAACACGTAGTAAACTGCTGGAAACAGAATGAGAAAGTAGTAACACGTAGTAAATGACTGGAAAAACATAATCAAATGGGAAAGACAGAATCAAATCGGAAACTAGTAACTGGGAAAGTAGTAACACATAGTAAACGGCTGGAAAAACAAAATGGGAAAGTAGTAATACGTAGTAAATGGCTAGAAAAACAAAATGGGAAAGTAGTAACATGTAGTAAACGGCTGGAAAAACATAATCAAATGGGAAAGTAGTAACACAGGAAAAACAAAATCAAATGTGAAAGTAGTAAATGGCAAATGGGAAAGTAGTAAACGAGAAAGTAGTAACATTTACGGGAAAGTTGTAACACTTTGAAAGTGAAAGTAGTAAACGAGAAAGTAGTAACACTGGAAAAACAAAATCAACTAGAAAAACAAAATCGAATGGGAAAGTAAGAAAATAGGAAACGGGAAAGTAGTAACACTAGAAAAACAAAATCAACTGGGAAAGTAGGAACGTAGTAACACTGGAAAAACAAAATCAAAATCAAATGGGAAAGTAGTAAACAGCTAGAAAAACATAATCAAATGGAAAAGTAGTAACACTGGAAAAACAAAATCAAATGGGAAAATAGTAACACTTTACGGAAAAGTAGTAACACTTTGAAAGTAGTAACACTGGAAAAACAAAATCAAATGGGAAAGTAAAAAAGTAGTAAATGGGAAATGTCACGACCCAAACTCACCTCTAAAAGTTTGGCATCGTAACCAGTTAGTAATCCGTGATTACCAAAGGCCTAACTATACAAATCAAACAAACGGGGCTAGCGGAAACTAAGATATAAGAAAGCAAAACGTCTAACGAGCTGTGAACTTACATGAGACAAAAGGCATTACGATAGATAGATAGATATATACATATGCACATCAAGGTATTATAAGTTTGTCAAAATAAAACCAAAAGAGGGGAGATATTCCCATCAACCACGGATATAATACCAGCAGCAACCAACCATAACACGTGAGTGATTTCAAAAGGCTGCTCACTGGACCACCTACGTGCTTCCACAGACAGGAACCTCGCCATGAGGCGCAAAAGGTAGCTTAACCAAAACGGAGGTGAGATCACCACCACTACGTCCCCTCCTGAACTGGATCACCTACATATATATATATATATACATATCAAAACGTGAGCTAGAGCCCAGTGAATAACAACAGTGTAAAGGGGTTCTGAATGATGTCCTTACTGAAAAGCAAACCATAAACTTAACGGATTCTTATTTCATATAGGGACATAAATATTTATGTGGTACATCCCATAGCAAACTAGTTCAGGCGGCCATGAAAACCGAACAGGCGGTCATGAAGACCGATAATCAGATGTGATGGCCATCAATATAATAAACAGGAGTTCCACAAAATGGAATTGTCAGAGATCTCTGTAACAATGTAAATATGTGCTAAGGATGCCACGAATATAGTGTAAGAACATAGGATCATCATTCATTAAGCACAATGTAAGCACGTTTAGAACAGGGAAAACATAAAGCAGAAAAGAGATACATAAGTTAAACATATCTTTACAATAGTGTTACTCACAGTTGGCTTTGCAAAACACGTGGCTGGAACGTGGCGTTTGGCCTACACAGACAAATACAAGTATAACATGTTTACTTTACCGTGCAATTAATTAGTTGTGTTATAACTTATTGATTGGTTGGCCTAATTGTCCTATTCTCTTTAATGTCTGTGTAATGCATATGACCATCAAATATATGCGGAAATCATGCCAATAGAGGCTCGGAAGATGGAGAAATAAAGCAGAAAACTTAAACTAGGTCTACTAAACAGCCGCACGTGCGAAGCCCCTTGGCCGCACATGCGGGACTCTCACCGCACGTGCGCCGGATGGTGCAATTATTTCAGAATGCAAGGTACTTCTGCCCTTGTTTTCCACACATGCGGGCCTCCTCGCCGCATGTGCGGTTCCCCATGCCACACGTGCGATTCTTAGTGTTCCAAAACCGAAATTTATGCTCTGCTTTGGAGCTTCAATCCTCCTAAAATCAAACCCAAATTTGAACAAATCAAGGCTTAAAACTTACAAAAATATGATGAAAGAGTAAATTCTAAGTTCAACCCAGCATCATAAGTTCAAAAAAACTCATTGGTATTGGAAAAGAAAAGATTAAAACTTTGAGTGTAACTTTCCCAACTCAAATCCATAAATTCCTTCCTCTAACTACCAAAGATTATGCAAAACAAAGGAATTGAACATGAATAATGCTATGTATGCCATATACAGACATGAAGTCTTGAATTTAGGGTTCTTGACATAACCTACTATGGAGAAGTGGTTTGGAAATACTCCAGGATCCAGGCAGACGTTCTTGATCCTTGATTGCTACCTGAAAAGGGGATGAACACTCTGGTCAGCGGTGCCGGAATTAGCACTCCGACGGACAAGTTAGTATGCTCTCTCATTTACTTCTATCTCAAGTTATTTTATCTATTCTCACATACCTTTCTTTGGTTGATGTTCCTCTATTTATATTAACTTCTGGGCCCAAGGGTCGGGCCAACTTTTAATTCAGCAGATGATTGCTTATTCGTCCTTTCGGTTGTGTGCCGGTACCTACTCGACTCCTTACGCGACCGACTCGCATATTTGACTTTAAGAGCCCTTGAACAGAGCCGAATTGTCTTTGGCCTTATCTCCAAATTAATTTGGCTTTCCTTAGTATAAAATTATTTGGCCCCTACAATTGCCCCCCAAACATCTGACTAACACCAATTAGTCGGCATGTTTGGTTTTATATATGGAAAGTCAAAAATACGGTGCTTGCACTCCTTCCAATACTGAAGCGTCAAAATGTCCACGTTTTACAAATCATTACAATTTACCGCCCCTTCATATGCGTCGCTCATTTAATGCGATTTGAAACCGTGTTGTCCCTTCAGATATTTTTTGAATATGCAAGGCTCTTTGGTTCCCTCTCTACATCTCTCTTTCATTTCACGACCTCTGCGACTTCCATCCGCTCCCATTGTGCTCTCTGCACCTTGTAAGTTCTTCTCTTCTTCGCTTCGACTCCCATTTCCTTGTTTGTTTTTTGTTTAGAGTACTTTCTATTCTAACTCAAATGGAAAATCATTTGAAAGCCCTTCTTTATGCGGATCGCGTTTCCGCTTTTCGACGCCATTTTTCCATTCCAGATGGCGCCCATCTGTCACTTGTGGCAGATAGCATAGTTGACATGGAGAGGACTGATGCAAGTACGACCATCTTTCCCCTCATATCAATCGCTGAGGGCGGAGTCCGTTTCTCCCTTCACCCATTTTTGAGGGTCGTCCTTCGTTACTGGGGTCTACTCCCTTCACAACGTAACCTAAACTTTTACCAAATCATAATGGGAATAGTATAATTAAATCACCGACTTAGGATTAATCTAGGAATCCCTGCTATTCGGCATTCTTATGCCTTGGCGAAATCCTCAGGTCGGCAGGGATGCTACTTTCTCAAGGCCAAGGACATTGATCACCATCAGGTGACTATGCTTGCCAGCTCTGGTAAGCTTGTCGACGACGTCATAGTCGTTGTCCGAGGCAACTGGAAATTTGGCAAAAGCGAAGATCGCCTAGATCTTGTACCTAGACAAAAAAGGCTAACTAGGTGGCCATATAGTCCCATGTCTACGTGTATTTGTTATACGTTTACTCAGCTTAGATTCTGTGTACTTACCGTTTCATTTGGGCAGGTAGCGATTTGAAAGAAGTACTTGTCTCGGCCGATGATGTTGTGCTTGAGCAAATCAAAACTGCGCTTCAATTCTTCGGCTGTCCAAACCTCCAAAAGCAAGGGAGGGCCGCCTACGTCCTTCTGTGATACAAGCCAACTTACGCTACCTTTTCGGTCGCGAATCACATTCCGATTCCAAAGGGCGAACAACAGCTTACAGCACTCATTTTCTCAAATTTCAAGAATCTTAGGGAGATTGGTATTCAAGTTTCGGATTCAGAGTTGGCCACCGAGGAAATAGCCGAACAAGTCGTTGAGCAACCGAATCAGTCCAACTTGGACAGATCTGATAGTCTAAGGGAGGAGCTCGACGCGGCTCTAAATTTTGCCTTTGAGGAAGCCGGCTTCAACCTTTCATTCACTTCAGGTTGAGTAGACGTATCGTTAGAAGACGATATTTTCACCGACTTAAGGGACCTTCCCGGCACAGATCCTGTGAACATGGGTTGGGAGTCGCTCGCTTAAATGGCCAGGAGAAAAAACACCAAGAGGATGGCAGCCCGAAGGAGGGCCGAAGCTGCCCGGTCTGAACCCCCACCACCTGTTGGGGCTAAATCTTCTCCACTTGCTCTTGTTGAGGAAACAAAGCAAATTGTTACGGCTGAAATGGAGCAAATTTTCATTGATCAACCGGATAATCTGGTGACCGAGCACAGGAGGAGAAACGCCCTACCGATCATGAAGCCGACTCTTCGGAAAACCTATCTGATAAACGATCGTGCATAGAAGAGTCAGACTTGGCTACGCCGTTTATCATACAACCTAGAATAAAGAACATGCTGGTTACTTCTGAAGTATCGACTTTGAAGGACACCGTTGTGGCCTTAAGCATGGCCTCTTCAATTTCTATGCCGATTGACAAAGCAACCTTTCGTGCAGAGCCAGATGTGTTGTCGATAGCTTAATCTTTTGTTTGCAGTCTTTCTTTCCTTTTTATGCCATCTATCTTATTAATCTTTTGTTTTACAGCTGGCGGGCAGGATAACTAAAATTGGCCACCATCATTATGACGCTATCGAACAAATCGACTTTCTCAAAGTCGAAGTTGAAACTAAAAAGAACAAGGCTATGAAGGCCTCTCTTAGAGCCGAGTCTAAAGCGTTCAAAGCGGCAGAAGAGCGAGCGAGGGTCGATGCCAAGGTAGAGAAGGCCAAGAGCTCCGATCAACTTAGGTTGGCCATCCAAGAAAGGGCGAACGCAAGTGATGATGCGCTCAAGTTAGCCAAGGAGATGATTGCCAAACTGGAGGCCGATTTGGAAGAATCGAAGAAGGCAAAGGAAATCGCCGACTCTGAGATCTTCAAGGCATTCCAAGTTAAGGAAAACGTCGCCTTAGAAAAATACGTCGAGGAAGTACCCAAGTTCGAAAAATGGGGCTTCAAAATTGGCTGGCTCAAAGCCTTGGCTGTCGCTATTGTGACATTGGAGTAGTCAATTCCATACGAGCAGCTAAAGGTTGAGCCGCTAGAGTCTGACCTTGAAGATTGAGTAGGGTCAATGTAATTTTGCTTTTTGTTTGGTATCTTCTGTACGTAGTTTTTGTAGTTTTTGGTTTATTTATTTTGATTAGAAGTTAAATATAGGGTAATTTTCACATGTAAAATGACGACTATTTCTACTCAATTTATTAATGAAAATTACCTTTTTGTCTGTCTTCTGCACGTGCTAATTAATAGCTAAGTAGGGTGAAATAGCTTAATTTGGCAATAATATAATTGGCTATAACACAAGCTGCATGTGCTAATTAATAGCCAAGTAGAGTGAGGTAAATTAATATACGGCGTAATAATATACGACTCAATGCCAAAAATCGACTGGCCAATTGAGATGTAATCAGATGGATAAGTCGTTCAAAAGCCGAATAATCATGTCTTGTGCCAATTTGAACATTGAAGAGCTGAATAAAACATACAGCTCACAAAATCTACTAATCAGATGGGGCATTGTTAATATATTTATCAATAAAAGCCGAATAGATTAATGAATTTGCCCTTGCCCCAGTTGATTAATGAACAGAACTGCAAAATATTGGCAGTTCATGGATTGGGTGGGGCACAGTAACTTGTCGGAGCAGTGCATTGCGATTGGGCCAAATAGATGAAGGAATATGCCTTTGCCCCAGTTGATTAATGAACAGAACCACCGAATATTGGTAGTTCATGGATTGGGTTGGGCACAGTAATGTGTCGGCGCAATGCATTGTGATTGGGCCGAATGGATTGAGGAATCTGCCCTTGCCCCAGCTGATTAATGAATAGAACCGCCGAATATTGGTAGTTCATGGATTGGGTGGGGCACAGTAACTTGTTGGCGCAATGCATTGTGATTGGGCCGAATAGATTAAGGAATTTGCCCTTGCCCTAGCTGATTAATAAATAGAACCACCGAATATTGGTAGTTCATGGATTGGGTGGGGCACAGTAATGTGTCGATGTAATGCATTGAAGTGATCGCTTTGGGACGTTGCACCCGTAATTAATATGTAGGGTGGAGGCTTGGTGCGTGTAGGTTCTATGTTGTGTTCAAATTCAATAGATTGCAAGAGGGAAAAGAGCATTGTGTCAGACTAGACTGGACAAATTTGGATATCAAGAACAACATTCTTCAACAGTAGAGTGGAGGATAGGACACTAGCTGAACTGGACTCAGAGATGAATCGAGGTGGCGAATCTACGAGAATGAGATACAGGACGTCGGAGGAGCATGAGAGGCGTCGCTGCCCCCGTCGTAGAAGTAGGTCACCCAAGAAGGAGAGGCAGTAGCGAGAGAACTCCCACCGTTCGCAAAGCAAAACTAGTAGGCCACCACGCCCGTTGAGTTTTTCGATTTTTGTTCGGAATAAACCGATGACTGAAGCAGATTTGATTATCCGCAATCCAAATATGGCAGTCGAGTTTGCTCGACAGATTTTTTCGCCAGAAGTCCAGCAATCAGTGGTCGGCCGGCCTGATTACGAAGTTTTTTCGGAGGGCGTCCATGGAGCGGTAAAAGGACTATACACCTCCTATAAAATCGGCATGAGTCTTCGTACCGCACAAAGTGATATAAAGTACAAAGATGGCCGCATACGGAGCTTGGAAGCTCGCGCAGAGAAAGTCGAGAATGAGTTGAAAGCTAAAGCTTCCGAAACTCAGTCAGCGAGTCAAGTGAACCCGATTGTCGCGGAAAGAGTAAACCAGTGGCTTTTGGATCATGCGATTGCTGACCGAGACACGACGAGCATGTTTGCAAGAGAAGCAATAAGAACGAAGGCCTACGAACAAGGCTTTTTTGACGGCCAAAAAATTGGTATTGAAAAGACGAAGGGAAAGTTAGTCGAGGATGTCTGTCAGTGTGAAAATCATGGGTTTAAGAATGGGTGGATCAAGGCTCTTCAGGCTGCAGGTATCGATTTGGCGTCACCTCTATATCGGAATTACAAATTTCCCTTCAAAGCTTACGATGCCGAGAAGACCGACGATGAAGAGGGTGCCAAATAAATTTATATGTTAATACACATTGTACCTTTAAGTTTGTCAAAAGCCATGTATTTATGCTTTATTTAATGAAACACATATTTGCTATATTGTTTCGATTAATGTTTGTATTTACTAATGACAATCGTGTATTAGTCCATGTCATTCTATTGCCAAATGCAGTCCTTCCGAATTCAGAGGGTTATTTGGCCATTCATGGTAATAAACGAAGGGCGCTTCGAATTCGGAGGCTCATTGTGTTGGCCAATCGTGACATCCGCGAAGTGCACTCTGAATTTGGGGGCTTATTCGGCCCAAACGTGGCATTCACGGATGGGGCTCCGAATTTTGAGTTGGCCAATCGTGATATCCACGAAGGGCGCTCCAAATTCGGAGGCTTATTCGATCCAAACGTGGCATTCATGGATGGACCTTCGAATTCAGAGACTTTTGTGTTGGCCAATTGTGATACCCACGAAGAGCGCTCCAAATTGGGAGGCATATTCAGCCCAAACGTGACATCCACGTATGGGGCTCCAAATTCAGAGTTGTTCAATCGTGATATCCATGAAGGGCACTCCGAATTGGGAGGCTTATTCAGCCCAAACGTGACTGTAGACGTCCCCAAACGCCCCGGCAGGGAAATCCCGATTTGTTCATTTGGGCTTACTACAGTTCAGACTCAAATTGTCACGGTTCTTAATCTGAACCAAAGAGTCCAAATCCGAAAAATCGTTTTTGAAAACAGATTTTTGTAAAGAAGTGCCAAACATGGACTATTTTGCCAGATACAGAGTCGCCACCTAAATATTTTATTTTGGGAGAATTTAGGAAACCCTGACTCGTTTGCCTAAGGCCACGTGTCCATCATCACCAAAGTTGCCTCGGCTCGGGAACTTGGGTACGATTGGGGAAGGTCAGCTATGAGCACCCCCTCTCGCCCGATCCGAAGATCGGCCTCTACTAACCATGATATCTAGTTTTGAAAACGTTATGCGTTCTTATACCGGTTATTAGCCTAGATTTACTATGTGATGCGCACAACATGACAAATATAGACTGAGTCGCCTGAATTTGGACAAAGCATCGCTTATCCATTTGTTCGGAAATCGGTTTGAAATTTGCTACTTGCAAGTAGGCTAAAATATGGATTTCGACGAGTTGTTCCAACTCAAACAATCCAACCTTCACCCACAGGCATTCAGGCAGTTTATATCACATAAGCATATAGCCACATGGTAAGCATGCTGTCATGTTTAACATTCACACTCATGCGAGATGCTAAAGCATAAAACACTTACAGTTACTCCAAGCCAAAACAATGAACATGTTAGTAATCAAATGTATGATCCAAGTCCATGTTAAATGGCTAACGCATCGCATACAAAATGTAATCTAGAATAGGCTCGGCTAATCTAAGAGTGGCATGTGGAATGCAACAAGTAACATGTATTCAAGTTAGATTTGGAATACTATGCAGTTAGTATGATGCATCGAGCCCGGTGCATGCAATACAAATGAATGGATGCAAGCATGCATAGCATAAGGATGCTAAATTAAACATGTCCTAATACTAACCATCAAAGCAGGTAAGTAAAAAGGGAGAAAGAAGTGGGGGTTGGAAGACATGCACACACGCACCCACACTTATTACAAATTCGCCCTCGCTCGGAGGGACCAAAAGAATAATACACTTTAATTAACTTACAAGCTAATTAAATAATTTACAGACCATCTAATTAATTAACAAATCAATTAGGCTAAGGAAAGCATTAAAAGGCCTCGGGAAGAGGGATGCACACATGCCCGGATTGGCTTCGCCCGGAAATCCAATGCCATGCGCAAGCTGCCTCTGTTTTCCCTGCTTTGCTCCTCTAAAAATGGCACAATTCCCAAGGTACACCTCATGAGCACTGGGGAATGACACCGGCCATGAGGAATGGTCACCGGCGAAAGGGAAGTGGTCATCGACCATCTATGGAGCTATCGGCCATCCATAATTGGTCGATCGACACTTAATCTAGTCGACCAGCCAAAGCTTCCTGCAGAACTTGTTTTGACAGCAGCAGAGGGCAAAACAAGGCATGTCAATGCATTTCAAGAAAATGTGTGCACCAATGCACCCCTTATCATGTTTATGACTCAAAGGGGGATGGTACTCGATTCTCGGACCACCAATCGCGCATTTCAATGCGTGATGGCCCAAGAAACCAAGTGTGCATTTTGATTTCAAATGACATGCAAACCAAATAAACACATAAAGCCCAACCTCTATCATACTCAATTCAAGAGGCAAAGCATGCATGCTCAATGCAATGCAACCTAAGCATGCTAGCTAAATGTGCAATAAGAGCATGCAAGCAAACAATGTATGCTAGGTACACAACCTATGCAAATAAGCATGTAAGGCATGCAGCATGTTAAGCAACTTAATCAAGGGAGATTGCATGCCAAATGCAACATGATTCAAGCATGCAACACATGCGATAGTCCAAGTATGCAACAACACACAAGGTGAGCATGCAACAACATGCAAACAATGGACTTATACCAATTTGGGCAGCTCTCAAACAAACCCAAACAGTGACCAAATGCTAAGGAAATGAGGTGCAAATATACATACAAACATGCATGCAAATGGACCAACACTTAAGCATCAAAGAAGCAACCTTTAAGCACACTTAAAAGGGGATAATCATGGACAAATGGCATGCATAATAAGCTCTGAAATCATGTTATAAGAGGTGCCAAACCAAGTAAACAAGACAAGCCAAGCATGCAACAATGCCCAAAACTCAAGACAAGCCAAGGGGCTTAAACCAAAGCTATATGAAGCAAGCCCCAACAGGCCATGAGGGCCAAAAACAGGTCCAATGCAGGCCTAAACAAGACCAAAGACGCATCTAGATGACATCTAAATGGTCTAACACATGGAAGCATGCACAAAGGTCCAAACATGGAGCATAAGACACAAGCCTTTCAAAGCATTAAAGGGGTGTAGACGCGCCCGCGTGAGGCCTTCGTGCTACAGTTCGAACTCAATTTGAGTCACGGTTCTTAATCTGAACCAAAGAGTCCAAATCTGGCAAATCGTTTTGAGAAAACAGATTTTTGAAAAGAAGTGCCAAACATGGACTGCTTTGCCAGATACAGAGTCGCCACCTAAATATTTTTTATGGGGGAATTTAGGAAACCCTGACTCGGTGCTAAAGGCCACGTGTCTGTCATCACCAAAGTTGCCTCGGCTCGGGAGCTTGGGTACGATTGGGGAAAGTCAGCTATGAGCACCCCCTCTCGCCCGATCCGAAGATCGGCCTCTACTAACCGTGATATCCGCTTTTGAAAATGTTATGTGTTCTTATTCCGATTATTAGCCTAGAATTACTATGTTATGTGCACAGCAAACAAGTATAGACTAAATCGCCTAAATTGGAACAAAACATTACATGTTTGTTTTGAAAATGGTTTTCTACTCGCAAGTAGGCTAAAATGCAGGTTTTGCCACCCTCGAGTGGGCTTTTAGAAAAGATGGTTTTGCCACTGTCTAGTGGGCTTAAAACTCACAGTTTTAATGCATTTTTCCAATTTAGGTAATTCAACCTCCATCCACAGGCATTCAAGCAGTTATATCACATAAGTAGCTAGCCTCATGGTAATCATGCTGTTATGGCAACACTCACACGCATGCGGTATGCTAAAGCATAAATGCTTACCGAGTACTCCGAGCCAAAACAAAAACTGGTTAGTAATCATATGCATGATCCTAGTTCATGTTAAGATGGCTAATGCAACACATGCAAAATGCAACTAAGATAGGCTCGACAAATCTACAATGACATGTGAAATGTTGCAACTAACACGTATTCAATTTGGAATTGAAATACAAATGCAGTTAGAATGATGCGTCGAGCTCGGTGCATGCATGACAAATGTATGAATGCACACATGCATAGCAAAAGGTATGCTAATTTAAATATGCCCTAATCTACCATCATAAGCAGGTAAATAAAAGGGAAGAAAGACGTGGGGTTGGAAGACATACACACACTCACGCACACTTATTACACAATTGCCCTCGCTCGGAGGGACCGAATAAATAATACTAAATTAATTATTACAAAACTTCTAATTTAATTAATAAATTAAATGCAAATGGAAGGTGGCCACAGCCCCCGCCTCGGGATGCGCGAATGATGCCTGCTCGATTTGGACTGTCGGGAAATTTGCTGCCATAGCATTGCTGCCTCTGTTTACATTGCCCTACCCTCCTGAAATTTATGAAAGTCTCCTGAACTATTCTGAACTTCATTATGAGTGTAGTGGAGTTCCACCGGCCGAATCAAAAGGCCACCGGCTATGGGAATGAGGTTTTTGGCTAAAGATTTTGCTCTCGGCCAAAATTCTTTGCCGGTCGGCACTCATAATTGCCGGCCGGCCAAATCTTCCTGTTGAAACCTGCAGTTGACAGCAGCAGAGGTCAAGCAGTGTATGGCATGGAATTTTCGAGCAAATGTGAGCATGGGCACACTCCATATCATGCAAGGGACTCAAGGGAGCATGGCGCTCGACCCTCGGACCATCAATTGTGCACTTTTGATGCATGATGGCATAAGAGGCCAAGTTAGCAACTTTGATGTAAATGCATGCCACAAGCAAATGAGTGCCAATACCCTATCATATTGAGATCAAGGACAACGGTGACCGAGGATTGAGACGTGTTACGTCACCTTGAGTACGAACACTCCTCAATCTTCGTGCTTGGTTTGACACCCCAAACCAAGCAATGTAATGCATGTATACAAACATGGTTCAAGTGTACAAAAGACTAAGTTACAAAACAATGCCAAATGCAATGTGAGCTACTATGCAAGTGTGCAATATGCCAAGCATGCAATGCTACAATACAACCTAGTTAGGCAACTAGGCAAAGTGGTAAACATGCAACAATGCATTGACTACAAGGATGCAATAAACATGCAATGTAATGAGTATACTACAAGATACAAATGCACGGACTTACACTAGAATGGAGGAACCTCAGCCACCTCCCCAAAACAGTGGCCAAAGTGCACTAAAATGATGACGGCAATCATGCAAAAGAAGCATGCAAAGTAATGAGCCTAAGACTAAGGCATGAAGGCCAATTCTCAAGCATACCAAAAGAAGGCAAACATGGACATTTGACCAACAAAATCAGTGCCATTGCATGCTAGAATGAGCCCCAAAACCCGCACACATGGCATCCCAAAGACTTAAACACAAGGCATGCACAATGCTTCATTCCAAGGCATAAAAGGAGACTTCTTCAAGGCATGAAAGGAATGATGAATGTGGGCATACAAGCATGGATTAGGGACTGAAATGGCATATGAAATGACTCCAAATCATTGAAACAACCCAACTAAAGCATGCTAGTGACTCACACACCCAAGGCTTACAAGCCAAAATACAAAGCGGCTATACCAAACATGGCAAATACGACCAAACCAGCACCCAACAGACCTCAATCATGATAAATCATGACCAAAAGCTTCACAAAGCTAGGCAAGAATATGCAAGCACGATGGTCTAATGTCTAGATGCATTTCAAGGCAAAATGGGGGAATACAAAGCAAGTGTATTAAGCGTGTGAGGGACCACAAATCCGACAAAAAACAGAGGTAAGATATGCCCAAACAACACCCAAAAATCTCTAAAATAGGGCCAAATACAACCATGCATACATGCTACCCTTATGAGCCAAAACATGAGCAAAATGAGAGACCAAGGGAGAGGGGTGTCCCTCCCCTATGCAAGACCTCAAAACCCCTTCTTCACCACTGAAAATCCATTGGATTTCAGTGGTGAGAAGGCCAAGACTCAAGAGTAACCGAAGCTTAAGAAATAAAGCACCAAAAGGGCCAAACAAGGCCTAAGAGGGGGAGGTCGACCCCAAACCACAAAAGGACCTTAATGAAAGATCTCAAGCATGCAAATACAAGACTTTTTCATGTTATACACAAAGCTTAAATCAGCATCCAAGGCAGGTCAAAAACTAATGCAAGATTGGGGAAAATAAAGCAAAAGTCTTACCCTTGAAGAACACTTCAAGAACAGCTGGTCCAGCCACTCTCTTATGACCAAAATCAGTCCAAATCTTCAAAAACAAACCCTCAAAGCCCCTCAAGGTCGAAGCAAGGTGTAATGGTGTGTGTCTTAGTGCAAAACTAAGGTCAAAACACACTTTCTAGGCCTCCAAACACACACTAAGGATGAGAGAGAGGGAAATATAGAGAGAGAGAGAGAGTATATGACAGATGTATATATGTATAATCTCTGGTTTTTTGTTCAAAAACTCTAACCCTCATGCCAAGAGAGGAAGCCTCTTCTTATAGGCAACTCCCTCTTGTAAGGCTTCCAAAACAAGCCATCCAAGAAGGAAATCCCTCCATACACGTGTATGGAGGGGAACAGAGTGGGTGCCAGCTATCACAGCTGGCACAAAATATCTATTAAAGGTAGATGAACAGTGATTGGCCATCCAAAATTGGCATTTTGACAAAATAAATGGCCGATCGGCAACAAAGAATGCCGACCGGCAGTATATATTGCCGATGGCATAAAATCACTGGCCGGTGGCCTCGAGTCATGGCCAGTGATGTGTGGGGATGCCTCACAAGGCATTCCCTGCCCCCTTCAAGGAAAAATACAAGTGTTTGGTGCAAAACCAGACACAAAACAGTCGAGTCGAGAGGTCCTGAGGCATGGCATGTAGCTGAGACCTCCGGGAACTCAAGACGAACACGAACATGGATGATCCCCGAGTGTTCGAGCGGTGACGTCCAAGTCTTGAGGACGGTCAAAAATGGGGTGTCTATAGTTGCCCTTCTTTGACAGAACTCGAAAGTCATAACAATGATGGGAGTGAAGGTCAAAGCCCAGAGACGACCCATTTTTGACAAGGCCGAAGACTTAGACAATCATGCAAGGCAAACAAGATATGCGCCCGAAGGCAGGGGCAAAATGCAAGACAATGCACAAAGCCGAACATAACTTATGATCATGCAAAGAAAGCTATAACGAAGCATAATAATGCAACAGTTTTAAGCTAGCATACACCAAACTACACTACAATGCAGAAAGGACGTAAGAGAATTATGCAATTCTCAATACGTCTCACGCAGAGGATACAATACCTGTCCGGTTCGTCTGGTTGCACCAGCCTCAAATGAACCGTACATACAATATCGTGCCTGAAAAGAAAGCAAACTTAACAGGTACAATATTGTTAGCAACATGCATAACATGCAATCGAAAGTGCGTGACAGCGCAAGTTGAGTGGGACGCATAACAATGCCGTGAAGGCACAAACACATGTAAGTAAAGAACACGTGACAACGTGCACAATGTGTTATGAAGAAACTTGAACACATGTAAGTAAAGCATGCGGTCTACGCAAGCAATGTGTATAGAAACTTGAAATTGAACACATGTAAGTAAAGCATGCGGTCTACGCAAGCAATGTGTATAAAAAGAAACTTGAACACATGTAAGTAAAGCATGCGGTCTACGCAAGCAATGTGTATAAAAAGGAACTTGAAATTGAACACAAGTAAGGCATACGGTCTACGCAAGCAATATGTATAGAAACTTGAAATATGGTAAGGACCAGTTATTCATGATGTTGAAATGCCAAGCACTGTAACATGGTATAATTGAAGTGATTTGTGGAATTCACAAGATACGAAAAGGATACGAGAAGGGATGTTCCTTGCGCGTACCAAGCATCGCTCAGAGAAGACACGGCTTGAGGTCAACTTAAAGGCCTACTAATGTTCTGAAAGTGTACTTTCTTGCACCGTCTCGAGTAATGAAGGCGTCAAACCACATAGTTGACCCGAACAAGGGCGCGGGAGGTGCATTGACCACAAGGGGAGGTTACCAGTATCAATCCCGATACTTCGCTGACCTGGTCTTCTTTTTTTGCTTTAGTTTCCTTTTTACTAGTAGTTTAAACACATTGCACTGCCTTAGACAGGTTTTACCTTTTCAAAAATGTGTATTTTGCAAAACACATGAGGGAAATGAAACAACCATTTTGTTCAAAATGATGTTACATTTGTGCTTCCTATGCATCGCATCGCATGGTATCACATAACAATGTGAATGAAATTGAACTCGGTTTGAAAATTGAGCATTCGCATCGTAATAATTAGGTAGTGAATTGACTAACAACTCGATAAGCAAAGCAAGGAAACTCAATAAGCTAGTCACGCGCGAGTACAACTCAACAAACAACGAAGACTTGAAAAGAGTGAAATACAACTCGATAAGCAAATTTGCAACAACTCGATAAGCAAATGGGCGTGACACCGCAAAATCCATCATCGGAGGGCCTTGGAAGTGGTGGCATTCTCCAAATTCTCAGCATAAACAGTTCATAGAACAAGGAGGAAGACCACCGGCTAGGGGTGGAGGCCATCGGCCATGATAACTTGTCACCGGCCAACAGTGGTGGTCGGTCGGCACTATATTTGGCCGGCCGGTCGTTAATGAAAGAATCACCAGAATGTTGACACCTGTCCTCCACTCAATCTTATCCCCTACAAAAGGCCTCAGCTTCGTAGTTCTACTCAGTTCAACACTGATTTGCTCGAAATGGAGGGATTTCTTGCCCAGAATCTCTCATCCTGGATTAACAACTTGGATGGCTCGGAAAAGCTGAATTTTCGGGGTTTCGGCATAAATGCACTATTCACTCTTAGTCGCACACCGCTGCACTTTCCGTTTCTTCACGGCGCAGCGAGGTTTTGGAACTCGGTGACTTATGTCTTTAGCTTTAGCGGGCAAGAGGTATGCCCTACCTTCGAAGATTTTCAAGCTTTAATGGAATCCGAGCGTGACGAGGAGATCTTACCCCAGCTTAACTTTGGTCATCTTCAGACCTTAGGGCGAATGTGTGGACTCACTATATATGACGCTCGATCTCTGATTTGTGACGGAATGCTAGATATTCCGAGTTTGATTCATCAGTTTTCGGATACCGGTGACCGCGGTGACCATCATTGGCAAGGCTTCCGGCGACATGTCCTCTGTTTGTGCATGCTATCTCATTTTCTGTTTTCCTCAGGCTCCGGGGGATCTAGCGTCCAATTGATCGAGGTTGCCCTAGGCTTAAAGGAGGGCAAGAGCTGCATTGCCATGACTCTGGCAGAGACGTTGATGGGCTTAGACGCCTTTTATCATCGAGAGATGACCAGATTTGCGGGGAGTCCACTACTGCTGCAGGTAATGTTTCCCACCCAATCTTACATATGTATTGCTCACATCACTCGACCCTCAAGCTTGTTTTTTTTTTTTCACAAAATCCATTTTCTCACTTTTCTCTCATCGTAGTTCTCTCTATTCTTTATTCTCTCATTTTTCATCCCTTCCCAGGTGTGGTTGATGGGTAAGTTGCAGGTTGTGGACTCTTGCCCAGCATACTCAGCTCGCGGCTACTTCTTCAGGCAACGTCTAGTCAATGCCCTTGACGAGGGATGGTGGTTTGATTGGATGTGCAGCCTGTCCGCAGACCGCATTGCTTGGCGGTGCCCTTGGCTCAATCTACCGGCAATGGGCTATAGCATGTCCCGACAGATCGGGATTCAGTTGATTGGCTTGACCCACTGCGTGTTCTATTTCCCATTCCGGTTCCGACGCCAGTTTGGCCACGACCAGATTTGCCCCGCAGAGGGGATAGAATATCCAGCTGCCTTTCCGTTTCGAGGTGCGCAACTTGCTCGGCAGGCCGCAGCGTGGAGGACTAGAGAGCTCCTGGCCCCCGCTCCCACTTTCAGTTGTACTTTGTCTGATGAGTGCATAGATTGGCTTAATGAGGAGGCACAGATCGGGCCCAGCTTGGCACTGGGAGTTTCGACTAGCTCTGGGAGGGGGCGCAAGAACACCTGACTTGACTATGCCCCGGATTTATTGCTTTATTAGTACTTTCAAGTTTTCCTTATGAATGTAATAAACAGTAACTTCAATTTGTATGCAAGAACATGAGGACTCTATACTGAAATCAATGAACTTTGAAGGTTATGGTACTGAAAATTTCCCGTTTTGGTCTAGGGATGGTCTTAGTTGTAAAAAGATTAATTTGAACAAAGTCAACTTTTATCAAAACTTTTCAAAACTTTCAAATTTTTGATATGGATCAGAACTGGACACGCCTGAAAATCTGTCACTGAGCATGCAAACCCACGCCTTGAAATCTGTCACTGAGATGCACAACCCGGATCCCTGCAACTATGAAAGTTGCCGCTAGTCTGAATAGCACCGCAAGCACGCATGGCACGGGAAAGTTTGGCCCCTAGTCTGAAAAACACTGTACCGGAGAATCATAAACCGGACTCTTGAAATGTTTGAATAGACCAAAGATGCGCGAGATGATCAACATGGACAAAGCTGATCGGGAAAGTTTTATGGCTGAACTTCAGGATGAAGCTGCCTACGTATCCCAAAGATGGAATCAAGCCTTACAACAGTTCAGGCCTTAGGTTTACTTGAGTATTTTCACTCTCCTTTTACGCTCATAATTTTTGCCAAGCCGCGCCTTTGCGGTTTTCAAACCTTGCGCGACCGTCAGTTCAAGCTTTTTTTTTTTTTTTTATATTTTCCAATTTATTTTCAATGCTCTAACTTTTGCCTAGGTCGCCCTTCGCGGTTTTCGCGCACTAGCGAGCCCTCAGGGATTATATTTCTTCAACTTGTCCAATGTGATCGCGGTTGGGGAGAACTCCTAGGCCATCTAGATCGCATCAGAACCACAATCCACACTGACCAGATAGCTTTGATGATGTAGGGACCAGTCCAATTGGGTCTGAACTTGCCCCTTGGGTCGTGGATGGGAGCTCGGTTGTCCTTGAGCACCAAATCTCCTTCCTTTAGATTCCTGGACTTGACTTTCTTGTTGAAAGCCCGGGCAATTCTGCGCTGATAGCCTTGAACATGGTACAGTGCTTTCAGTCTTCTCTCATCAAAGAGCATGAGTTCCTCAAACCTACTCTACTGCCAATCTGCTTCAGCTATTTGACACTCAACCAATACTCGCAATGACGGAACCTCAATTTCGATAGGTAGAACGACCTCCATTCCATAAACCAATGAATACGGAGTCGCTCCTGTAGAAGTTCCAATTGAAGTCCTGTAGCCCCACAGAGCAAACGGCAGCTTATCTGGCCAATCCCGGTAGGTCTCCACTATCTTCTGCAGTATGTGTTTGATATTCTTATTGGCGGTCTCGACCGCTCCGTTGGTATGCGGCCGGTATGTGGATGACTTATGAAAAGCCACGTTATATTTCTCCAACAAGTCAATCATTTCCTTCTTAAAGTGGGAACCATTATCTGAAATGACCTCATTTGGGACCCCATAGTGACAGATGATATTGTTTCTGATAAATTTTGCAACGTGCGACGCCTTCAACACCGCATATGATTGGGCCTCGACCCACTTTGTAAAGTAATCTATCGCGACCAGGATGAACTCATGTCCATTCGATCCCTTCGGAGTGACAGCCCCGATTACATCAATTTCCCAAACTGAAAATGGCCATGGCGAAGTCATATTGTACAGCTTCGACGACGGAATATTCATGCGATTTGCATGGATCTGGCATTTGTGGCATCGCCGAACAAACCGATACAATCCTCCTCCATGGTGGACCAATAGTAACCTTGTCTGAGGATCTTCCGTGCTAGCATTACTCCGTTCATATGCGCACCGCATTCTCCTCCATGGATGGGCTCCATCAGGCGCTTCGATTCCTCAGCTTCAACACACAGCTTATGCATTCCTAGATGACCTCTCTTGTACAATTTACCTCCGCAGATGATGAACTGAACGACCATTCTTTTGATTGCCCTTTTGTCCTTGGCATTTACCCCTAGTGGGTATGCTTCTTTCTCCAAGAAATTCCAAATATCGTAATACCAGGGGTTTTCATCTTGAACCTCATCTATAGCAGCAATTGACTCATAGGCTGGCGCAAATTTCTGGTCAATGATGACTGGACGCATCCAGACTTCGAATGGGATGTCTATCATGGAAGATACAGTTGCTAAAGAATTTGCAAACCTGTTGTTCTCTCTTAGTAAATGAGCAAAGTTTAGCTTCTCAAACCGAGGAATTAACAAGTCCAAGGTCCAGTGATACATCATCATCTTTTCTTCTTTGACTTTCCAGTCTCCTTTTGCTTGAGACACAACAAGGTTCGAGTCCCCGATGACGTCCAACCGTCTTGCCCCTAGTTCCAGGGCTGCTTCTAGACCGGCAATGCATGCCTCATATTCTGCTTCGTTGTTCGAGACTTTGAACCGGAGCTTGAAGGCTAGAGGGATACGGGAATTGTCAGGTGCTATCAGCAACACTCCTATCCCATACCCGTACTGATTTGACGCTCCGTCAAAGTACATCGTTCAATACTCGTCGTCGACGTGCAAAGTGGCTTCATCTAGAAATAGGTATTCAACTGCTTCACTCCCTTCCACTGGATGATCGGCTAAGAACTCTTCCACTGCTCTTCCCTTGACTGACTTGCGCATCATATATTTTAAATCGAATTCGGAAAGCAACAGCAACCAACGAGCTAGCCTACCCGTAAGTGCCGATTTCTCGAAAAGATATTTGATGGGATCGAGTCGTGAAACCAACATTACGAAGTGAGCTAACAGGTAGTGCCGCAGCTTCCTGGTAGCCCATACCAAAGCTAAGCAAGCCTTCTCCAACGGTGTGTAGAGAGTCGCATACTCTAGCATCTTCTTGCTCAGATAGTAGATGGCTCTCTCCACTTTGTCCTCTGATTCTTGCACGAGCATGTAGCCCATTGTGGTCTCGGTTACCGAAAGATACAATATCAACGGTCTCCCCGGCTCTGGTGGTGACAACACATGCGGGTTTTGTAAGTATTCCTTGATCTGTTCAAAAGCAGCTTGGCATCAGCCGTCCCATTGGAATTTCTTTCCTTTCTTTAGGAGACCAAAAAGTGGTTCACAAGTCAAGGTTAATTTTGAGATAAACCGTCTTATGAATTACACTTTACCCAGAAAGCCTCGCACCTCCTTTTCAGTCCTTGGTGGTGGCATTTCTAGGATGGCCTTGATTTTGGAAGGGTCGACTTCGATGCCCCTTTGTGTAATCAGAAACCCTAGCATTTTTCCTGCCGTAACACCGAACGTACACTTCTGAGGATTCAGCCGCAATCAGAATTCTCTGATCCTTTGAAAGATCTTTTGCAAGGCGGTGTAGTGGCCCTCCCTTTCTTTGGACTTGATAATCATGTCGTCCACGTACACCTCAACCTCTTTGTGGATCATGTCATGCAATATTGTGGTCGCGGCCCGTTGATATGTAGCTCCAGCATTCTTCAACCTAAACGGCATCACTCTGTAGCAGTATGTCCCCCGCGGGGTGGTGAAAGCAGTCTTTTCCCGATCTTCAGGTGCCATCACTATCTGATTGTAACCCGAGAAGCCATCCATAAACGAAAGCAAAGCATGCCCTACCGTGAAATCCACCAACTCATCAATATGTGGCAAGGGGAAGTCGTCCTTTGGACTAGCTCTGTTCAAATCCCTGAAATCCATGCATTCTCGGATTCTGCCATCTTTCTTCGGCACTGGAACAATGTTGGCCAACCAAGTCGGGTATTCGGATACCAGCAGGAAGCCTGCATCGATTTGCTTAGTGACCTCTTCCTTAATCTTGATGGCCCAGTCTGGACGAATCCTTCTGAGTTTCTGTTTGGCAGGTCGGGCCTCAGGGTCAAGAGGGATCCGGTGCTGTACAATCTTAGGATCGATTCCAGGCATGTCTTCGTAGGACCACGTGAAAACATCTTTGAAATCTTTTAATAAAGCGACGAAGCGCTCGTGTTCCTCTGATGACAACGTGGACCCGATCTGGACCAGCCGCGGGTCCTTCTCAGTACCAATATTCACCGTAGTGATTTCATCAACTAAAGGTTTAACAAATCTTTCCTGCTCTTGATCAATTAATCATTGCAAAATCGGAGGAATTTCTTCCTCGTCGTTTTCGTCAAAATTTTAAAAGTCCTGATTTAAGCAATATATCAAAGGCACAGAAAAGTACTCGGAAACCACATCTACATTATTCTCATTAAATACTTCCAAACCGTCCGATTCTACTGTTACAACAGACTCAAAAGGAGAAAGAAAAGACGACCTGGACAGGACTGTGGCATCCGGGTTATGACCCCCAGGAATACCGGACTCAGACTCAGTCGAGCTGGAACCTGATTCCGACTCACAAGACTCGGTGAAATCAGATTCCGGCTCACTACCTGACCCGGTGCTGCTGGACAAAAATCCCTCTTCATATTGCCAAATAAGAGAGGGTATGATGGATGCATCCAAAATAGTTGATGGTAGGCCCGCAGCCGTTTCATTCCCGATCATGTATACCAAGAAGTTATCCCCCAAGCACTTCTGTTCGATTGGAGGATCTGAAAGTAGACATGCCAGCGCTACCCCCATTTCATTTTCAGCGTCCTCAGACTGCACTTCCTTACTCTGCTCAGCCTCAGCTAATGGGTCTGTCTGCTCTTTAGCAATGTTATCCCCAGGTAACTGCAGGTTAAAGAAAATCTCAAACCCCGGCACGCGCTTCCTCTCCGCGTTCAGCCACGGCTCTGGGAAGCCACAGAACGAAAAGTCCTCCCCCTCCCGGATGAAGCGTCCGTTTAGGGTACCCTGAATGGGCCGGTGCATTAAGTCAAAAGGCTTCCCCATCTGTTTCGCTCTGGCTCTTCCAGCCATTTCCTTTCCTTTCCTTGCCCAATCCTCCTTGGTGGGCAGATAACCTAAGCCAAAGGTATGTGGGTTGTGTGGCACCTCGGCCAATGTTGCGACGCCCTTCTGGCCGTTCTTTCCCAATCCCATCTCGAGGATATGTTGAAGCTTGTTCATGAGGTATACTGCTTGGGCACTGACATATACCCCCTCGTTAGCGGCCATGATGTCCTGTACAACCCGAGCCTCGGCAAGGGTGAAACCTGACATAAACATGTCCTCCATGTCGTGCTCAATTTCCAAAAATGGTGTAGAGACTTCTGGCGGCGGGTGGATCAATGAATTCCCAAAAACAATGGCTACTCCCTTTCCATAGGGGTATTTCACCATTTGATGCAAGGTAGAAGAGACTGCCTTGATTTGATGCAGCCACGGCCGCCCCAAGAGTAGATTGAAAGTGGTGGGAACCTCTAGGATGTGAAAGTCAATTTCATGCTGCCCTGGTCCAACCTTGGTCTGAATCTTCACTGTTCCTATGACTTCTTGGCTTGTATTGTCGTATGCCCGAATCACCTGGGCTGTTGGTACGAAGTCTGCGGTCTTTAAACCAATTGCATAGGCAGTCCTTGCTGGACATACATTGATGGCGGAGCCTGTGTCGACAAGCACCACGGGTATCCATTTGTTTCTGCACTCCACGGAGATGTAGAGTGGCTTGTTGTGGTTCGCACCCTCAGGTGGCAGTTCTTTGTCAGAAAAGGTCAGCAACGGGGTAGCTCCTCCCGGAAAAACTAAGCCTACTAGCTGTTTTGGCGTAGTTTCTATCGAAAGCTTTGCCTTGTCCATGGCTAATAGGACAGCCTGTCTGTGCACTCGTGATGCCATAAGCAGTCCCCAGATGGAGATGTCTGCCTGTATCTTTTTTAACTGCTTTAGTACAGCCTCTTCTTCGACTTGCTTCCCTTTCTGTCTCTCAGCTTCCTTATCTTTCGCAGATGTCTCCGGCTGGTCTAGGTGCGGGGGCTTGAAATACCGTCCGCTTCTTGTCATGTGGTCGAATTCTCCAAGGTACCAGGTGTCATCGGGTTGGTTGTTCCCCCAATCTTCGTCCGTGTGGGCAAGACACAAATCCTCATCTTCCCACCACATTCCATCAGCAGCCGACAGACACTTGTCCAGCTCTGGTATGACTGTTCTCGTACTCGTGGTACCTTTCACCCCAATGCTCGCAGCATTCTCTATTCCTGCGCACACAGCAATTCCAGTCCCTACATGGGCCTTTGCCTTTCTGATTCTCGCAGGATCTTCAAATCTTTCTTGTTCCGACCGTATCAACACAGCTGGCTGCTCAATAATTCCTGCATTCAGAATGCTCCAATCCCAAGCGGAATTCTTAACATCGGCGTTCTCCGGCGATGTATTCTGTTCTCTGACTCCTTCGACTATTGCCGACATTCGTGCCCCTGCCGGACTCTATCCTGGTTGGAACTCTTCCACCACATCTGGTTGATCATCTAACCACCCAGTAGCCTCTACTGATTCCTCATAATCAAACCAGTTGACGGCTGCGTCCCCTGGATCTTGGTCACTGTAAAACTGGAGATTGGCAAGGTCTTCTTCCACAGCCTTTAAATCATTTGTTCCCTGTCCTAGACTATCTCCTTGGATCACACACAGTTCTCTCCCTGTTGGTAATTCCACATCTGGCCCATCCTGGTCTATTGATGAAATGTAGTCACCCGGACTATATGTCTTCTCAACACGACTCCCAGATTCTGCAGATTTTGACTCAACAACCTTCTTCTCCTTTGGGATCTCCTCTCCCTTGTTCTCGATAGTCACCACCATTGGCTTAGGTTAGGTCATGGAGGTGTCCATCATGCACAAGTCGGTGCAGTCGGGAAGGAGTACCTCTGGTTTAGGCAGGTGGGAAGGAGTGATATAGATGCTAGGATCGTAAGGCACGACCCCAGTTTGGATGAAGTTGATCCTTTTAGGCGGTGGAGCTTGGTTATGTGTAGGGAGAGGGTTTGTTGTAACATTGGGTTTCTCGGGAGGCAGAATCACCCCATTATCAATGAGATCTTGAATCTCATGACGTAATCGGAAGCACAGATCGGTGTCATGACCGTGCTGTTGGTGAAATGCGCAATATTTGGCGGGGTTGTGGGTAAGGGGAAGTCTTTCTGGTAGGGGCCGCGGTTCTAAAGGCTTCAGATGCCTTTTTTTGATTAAAACCCCCAGAGCTTTGGATAGGGGCATATATAGTGGAGCGAAGGTTCTCGTGTTTTTGGGTGGGTACTTGGCCGTTTGGGTATGGCTTCCGGATGCGCCGGAGAATGGTGCAGCTGCCATGGTTCTTGGAGGGGGGTTGGTGGTGACCATGCTCACTTCAGAGGCTCTTGTAGTTGTAGTACCGCTCGGACCTGCATTAGTGTTGCGGTTGAAAGTTCTTCGGGGTTGCTCCCGGTCATTATCAATTAAGCCTTGCTTTAAGGCATCCTCAATCTGCACCCCCATTTCATGTAGATCAGAAAAGGTAGGGAAGGGGAGTACAATCATCTTTTGCATCAACTTCGGCTGAAGATTGCGCACAATCATCCGAATCTGGTCTTTGTCCGTAGGCCTTAGGGTCATCATCGAAGCCTTAGCCCGCCATCTAGTTACAAACTC
>NW_021025430.1:1268244-1298533 GCF_004153795.1 Camellia sinensis
TCAATGCTGTGGGATCTGTCTCGAACTCAAAGGGAGAGTCCGGTAGGTTGGTGGGTGTTTTGGATAACTGGGGTTGGATTTGGGGTAGGATCGGGGGTGGAGGTGGTCCCGTGGGAATGTCTGTGTCATTCTGAACATTAGCTGTCTCCCCGGGGGTGGGAATTCCTGGCGGGGGGGGGGGGAACTTGTTGCGAAGCAGATGCTCCGGTTTGCTGCTGTAACCTTACGATTAACTCTACTTGTTCATTCATAACCGTGGCCTGCTGCTTGGCGAACTCTGCCTGTCGGACAGCATCCTGCTGCATCATTTTCATACTCTCTTGGAGCTGGCGCACCATCTCCTCTAAATTGGCCATACTGTTCTGGTCTGACTGAATTATCGGTGTATGTTCCCTTTCTGTGGGAGAAACAGAACCCTGATCGCTACTGTACTCGGGTGGGGTAGACAAAGCCCTCTGTACTGACTGCTGAACTGATATCCTATGCCTAACTGCCCTCCGTCTAGTAACCGGGGGTAGAGAGTGGTACACTGGTTGTCCGTCTACCAGATCCTCAGATCGATGGAGCCGACGACCTCTAATCCAGAGTGCTTGGGGAATATCTACTAGGTCAGAAGCAATTGTGCTCGACTACCTAGTAAAAAAGATAAATAAAACAAATAAATAAACGGGCAATTGGGCAGCGTAACAACGTAAAATAAACACAACACGCAGTTGGGTGTCATAACAAATTGCCCACAAGCTGAATGTACTGTTCCTTAATCACTGATCACCGTTTCCAAATTGCTATCCCAAAGTCTAAATCTGATACCCATAGATGACTGATTCCCAAAAACACTGATGCCCGCAGGCCTGACACTCAATTGCGAACTGATACGTGTGTTCCTCTGCATAGATACACTCTAAAAACCCATAGCAAGTAAAGAGAGCCAAAACATCCCTATGGAGGGGGAGGGTTTCCCTGTCCTATTTTTGTCAGGAGCTAGGGTTTCACTATGCACGCAGCATGTTTTCAAACAACCTAACATCGGGTAAGTAACCTGTCCTAATTTGGAATGGTCACTATGGATTTCGATATGCACTAGGTCGAATGGTCGAAAAGGGTGCCCCGGTAAAACCAGGGTTTGTGTTCCCATACTGTCAGAGCCCACAACAGGTCAGCCTTATGGCATGCGCTGACAAAGTCAAGCCTCCAGCAAACCGTTCAGGAATGGCAGATGGCAAACACGGTGTCCTAGGCGCACCAATGCACATGCAATGCAAAGAGACACATAAATGAAATCAAAATAGGATATCACGAGTTCGAGTCAAGCTTTCTAACTCCCCAGTAGAATCGCCAGAAACTGTAGACGCGCCCGTGTGAGGCCATCGTGCTACAGTTCGGACTCAATTTGCGTCACGGTTCTTAATCTGAACCAAAGAGTCCAAATTCGGCAAATCGTTTTGAGAAAACAGATTTTTGAAAAGAAATGCCAAACATGGACTGCTTTGCCAGATACAAAGTCGCCACCTAAATATTTTTTATGGAGGAATTTAGGAAACCCTAACTCGGTGCCAAAGGTCACGTGTCCATCATCACCAAAGTTGCCTCGGCTCGGGAGCTTGGGTACGTTGGGGAAGGTCAGCTATGAGCACCCCCTCTCACCCGATCCGAAGATCGGCCTCTACTAACCGTGATATCCGTTTTTGAAAATGTTATGTGTTCTTATTCCGGTTATTAGCCTAGAATTACTATGTTATGCGCACAGCAAACAAGTATAGACTAAATCGCCTAAATTGGAACAAAACATTACATGTTTGTATTGAAAATGGTTTGCAACTCGCAAGTAGGCTAAAATGCTGGTTTTGCCACCCTCGAGTGGGCTTTTAGAAAAGATGGTTTTGCCACTATCTAGTGGGTTTAAAACTCACAGTTTTAATGCATTTTTCCAATTTAGGTAATTCAATCTCCATCCACAGGCATTCAAGCAGTTATATCACATAAGAAGCTAGCCTCATGGTAATCATGTTGTTATGGCAACACTCACACGCATGCGGTATGCTAAAGCATAAATGCTTACCGAGTACTCCGAGCCAAAACAAAAACTGGTTAGTAATCATATGCATGATCCTAGTTCATGTTAAGATGGCTAATGCAACACATGCAAAATGCAACTAAGATAGGCTCGGCTAATCTACAATGACATGTGAAATGCTACAACTAACACGTATTCAATTTGGAATTGAAATACAAATGCAGTTAGAATAATGCGCCGAGCCCGGTGCATGCATGACAAATGTATGAATGCACGCATGCATATCATAAGGTATGCTAATTTAAATATGCCCTAATCTACCATCATAAGCGGGTAAATAAAAGGGAAGAAAGACGTGGGGTTGGAAGACATACACACACTCACGCACACTTATTACACAATTGCCCTCGCTCGGAGGGTCCGAATAAATATTACAGTCCGAATAAATAATACTAAATTAATTATTACAAAACTTCTAATTTAATTAATAAATTAAATGCAAATGGAAGGTGGCCACAGCCCCCGCCTCGGGATACGCGAATGATGCGTGCTTGATTTGGACTGCCGGGAAATTCGCTGCCATAGCATTGCTGCCTCTGTTTACACTGCCCTGCCCTCCTGAAATTTATGAAAGTCTCCTGAACAGTTCTGAACTTCATTCTGAGTGTAGTGGAGTTCCACCGGCCGAATCAAAATGCCACCGGCCATGGGAATGAGGTTATCGGCTAAAGATTTTGCTCTCGGCCAAAATTCTTTGCCGGTCGGCACTCATAATTGCCGGCCGGCCAAATCTTCCTGTTGAAACCTGCAGTTGACAGCAGCAGAGGTCAAGCAGTGTATGGCATGGAATTTTCGAGCAAATGTGAGCATGGGCACACTCCATATCATGCAAGGGACTCAAGGGAGCATGGCGCTCGACCCTCGGACCATCAATTGTGCACTTTTGATGCATGATGGCATAAGAGGCCAAGTTAGCAACTTTGATGTAAATGCATGCCACAAGCAAATGAGTGCCAATACCCTATCATATTGAGATCAAGGACATCGGCGACTGAGGATTGAGACGTGTTACGTCACCTTGAGTACGAACACTCCACAATCTTCGTGCTTGGTTTGACACCCCAAACCAAGCAATGTAATGCATGTATACAAACATGGTTCAAGTGTACAAAAGACTAAGTTACAAAACAATGCCAAATGCAATGTAAGCTACTATGCAAGTGTGCAATATTCCAAGCATGCAATGCTACAATACAACCTAGTTAGGCAACTAGGCAAAGTGGTAAACATGCAACAATGCATTGACTACAAGGATGCAATAAACATGCAATGTAATGTGTATACTACAAGATACAAATGCACGGACTTACACTAGGATGGAGGAACCTCAGCCACCTCCCCAAAACAGTGGCCAAAGTGCACTAAAATGATGACGGCAATCATGCAAAAAAAGCATGCAAAGTAATGAGCCTAAGACTAAGGCATGAAGGCCAATTCTCAAGCATACCAAAAGAAGGCAAACATGGACATTACACCAGCAAAATCAGTGCCATGGCATGCTAGAATGAGCCCTAAAACCCGTACACAAGGCATCCCAAAGACTTAAACACATGGCACGCACAATGCTTCATTCCAAGGCATAAAAGGAGACTTCTTCAAGGCATGGAAGGAATGATGAATGTGGGCATACAAGCATGGATTAGGGACTGAAATGGCATATGAAATGACTTCAAATCATTGAAACAACCCAACTAAAGCAGGCTAGTGACTCACACACCCAAGGCTTACTAGCCAAAATACAAAGGGGCTATACCAAACATGGCAAATACGACCAAACTAGCACCCAACAGACCTCAATCATCATAAATCATGACCAAAAGCTTCACAAAGCTAGGCAAGAATATGCAAGCACGATGGTCTAATGGCTAGATGCATTTCTAGGCCAAATGGGGGAATACAAAGCAAGTGTATTAAGTGTGTGAGGGACCACAAATCCGACCAAAAACAGATGTAAGATATGCCCAAACAACACCCAAAAATCTCTAAAATAGGGCCAAATACAACCATGCATACATGCTACCCTTATGAGCCAAAACATGAGCAAAATGAGAGACCAAGGGAGAGGGGTGTCCCTCCCCTATGCAAAACCTCAAAACCCCTTCTTCACCATTGAAAATCCACTGGATTTCAGTGGTGAGAAGGCCAAGACTCAAGAGTAACCAAAGCTTAAGAATGAAAGCACCAAAAGGGCCAAACAAGGCCTAAGAGGGGGAGGTCGACCCCAAACCACAAAAGGACCTTAATGAAAGATCTCAAGCATGCAAATACATGACTTTTTCATGTTATACACAAAGCTTAAATCAGCATGCAAGGCAGGTCAAAAACTAATGCAAGATTGGGGAAAATAAAGCAAAAGTCTTACCCTTGAAGAACACTTCAAGAACAGCTGGTCTAGCCACTCTCTTCTGACCAAAATCAGTCCAAAACTTCAAAAACAAACCCTCAAAGCCCCTCAAGGTCGAAGCAAGGTGTAATGTTGTGTGTCTTAGTGCAAAACTAAGGTTAAAACACACTTTCTAGGCCTCCAAACACACACTAAGGATGAGAGAGAGGGAAATATAGAGAGAGAGAGTATATGACAGATGTATATATGTATAATCTCTGGTTTTTTGTTCAAAAACTCTAACCCTCATGCCAAGAGAGGAAGCGTCTTCTTATAGGAAACTCCCTCTTGTAAGGCTTCTAAAACAAGCCATCCAAGAGGGAAATCCCTCCATACACGTGTATGGAGGGGAACAGAGTGGGTGCCAGCTATCACAGCTGGCATAAAATATCTATTAAAAGTAGATGGACAGTGATCGGTCATCCAAAATTGCCATTTTGACAAAATAAATGGCCGATCGGCAACAAAGAATGCCGACCGGCAATATATATTGCCGATGGCATAAAATCACTGGCCGGTGGCCTCGAGCCATGGCCGGTGATGTGTGGGGATGCCTCACAAGGCATTCCCTGCCCCCTTCAAGGCAAAACACAAGTGTTTGGTGCAAAACCAGACACAAAACAGTCGAGTCGAGAGGTCCTGAGGCAAGGCGCGTAGCCGAGACCTCCGGGAACTCAAGACGAACATGAACATAGATGATCACCGAGTGTTCGAGCGGTGACGTCCAAGTCTTGAGGACGGTCAAAAATGGGGTGTCTACAAGGGGCATCGAATGCAAGCGTACAAGCATACCATGAGGACTGAAATGACATGGTAAGTGGTTCCAAACCACTGAAACAAAGCAAGTAAAGCATGCTAGAGGGGTCAACACTCAAGGCTCAAAAGGGGAATTACATGGTAGCTATACAAAGCAAAGCATGGATGACCCGAGCAACCAAAAATAGACCTTAGGCATACTAAAACATGCATAAAAGCTTCACAAATCTAAGCCAAAACAAGTAAGCATAGTGGTCTAAATGCTAGGCACATGTTAAGGCAATTCATGGCATTACAAGACAAGTATGCAAGGCAAGAAAGGTGTATCTAAACCAATTAAAAACAATGCTAAATCATGGCAAAATAAGCACAAATAACACTTAAGACATGTCCAACATGCACTTAAACAAGATGCTCACACATGAGGCTAAAATGGCCATTTTTAAAGGCAACAAGGAGAGGGGATGGCCCTCTCCTTCTTTGGACCTTAAAGCACCATCCCCACCACTGAAATCCCTCAAGATTTCAGTGGTGAGGAGGCCCAAACAAGATGGTCCCGGAGCTCACCAAAATAGCACAAAACGGGGGCCAAACAAGGCGTAAGAGGGGTCAAACAACCCCAAAGCTCAAAGAAACCTTAAACAACTATTTTAAGCAAGTAAAAACAAGACTTTTATGTTATACACTAAGCTCAAAAACAGATGCAAGGTAGGCAAAAAGACTATGCAAAAATGGGGTATTTAAAGGTAAAGTTCTCATGATATCCATGAAGGGCGCTGCAAATTCAGAGTTGGCCAATCGTGATATCCATGAAGGGCGCTCAAAATTCGGAGGCTTATTCGCCCTAAATGTGGTATTCCCAAATGGGGCTCTAAATTCGGAGTCTTTTGTGTTGGCTAATCGTGATATCCACGAAGGGCGCTCCGAATTCAGAGGCTTAATCGGCCCAAACGTGGCATTCACAGATGGGGCTCCGAATTCTGAGTCTTTTGTATTGGCTAATTGTGATATCCACGAAGGGCGCTCAGAATTCGGAGGCTTAATCGGCCCAAACGTGGCATTCTTGGATGGGGCTCCGAATTTGAAGTCTTTTGTGTTGGCCAATAGTGATATCCACGAAGGGCCCTCCGAATTCAGTGGCTTATTCGGCCCAAACGTGACATCCACGGATGGGGGTCCGAATTTAGAGTTAGACAATCGTGATATTCATGAAGGGAACTCCAAATTCGGTGGCTTATTCGGCCCAAATGTGGCATTTACGGATGGGGCTCCGAATTTGGAGTTGGCCAATCGTGATATCCACGAAGGGCGCTCCGAATTCGGAAGCTTATTCGGCCCAAACGTGACATCCACGGATGGGGCTCCAAATTCGGAGTCTTTTGTGTTAGGTAATCGTGATATCCACGAAGGGCGTTCTAAATTCGAAGGCTTATTCGGCCCAAACGTGGCATTCACGGATGGCACTCCAAATTCGGAGTCTTTTGTGTTGGCCAATCGTGATATCCATGAAGGGCGCTCCGAATTCGATGGCTTATTCGGCCCAAACATGACATCCACAAATGGGGCTCCGAATTTGGAGTTAGCCAATCGTGACATTCACAACGGGCACTCTGAATTTGGAGACTTATTCAGCCCAAACATGGCATTTACAGATGGGGCTCCGAATTTGGAGTCTTTTGTGTTGGCCAATCGTGATATCTACGAAGGGCGCTCCGAATTCGGAGGCTTATTCGGCGCAAACATGACATCCACGGATGAGGCTCCGAATTCAGAGTCTTTTTGTGTTGGCCAATGGTGATATCCACAAAGGGTGCTCCGAATTCGGAGGCTTATTCGGCCCAAACATGGCATTCAAGAATGGGGCTCCGAATTCGGAGTCTTTTATTTGCTACTAAATCATTATTAATGAGACTGAGGTAAGAAAGGGCACTGCTTTGGGGAATTGAAAGATGTATAAATAACATTTCCGTGAAAATTCAAAACAAGATAGCATGCCGTACAAGTTGTCTTAATGATAAAATTTGCACAAATGTGTGCAATTCCATGGGCGTGGCAAACTTCTCCCAGCCATGTCTTTGAGCCAATATGCCCCAGTTCCGGCAATTGAATCAACCTGATAAGGGCCATCCCAGTTGCGGCCTAACTTTCCGTCAGCCGGATTGTTAGTAGCAGGAAGCACTTTCTTGAGGACCAATTCTCCAGGCGTCTAATGACGCAACTGTACGCGCTAATTATATGATTTAGCAAACTGTTGCTAATACCGCACCATGCAAGCAAGGGCACGATCTCAACGTTCTTCAATCAGAGTCAAATTCAAGGCCAACATCATGTCATTACGGCCCATGTCAAAAACCTTGGATTTCAGCGTGAGTAGGCCGATCTCCAGTGGGATAATTGCCTGGGTTCCAAAGCACAAAGCGAGTGGCGTTTCCCCAGTGGATCGCCTTGGAGGATTGCAATGGGCCCACAACACACTGGGCAATTCTTCGACCCATCTGCCTTTAGATTTTTCTAACCTTTTCTTGATGCCATCCAAGATGACTTTATTGGAGGCCTCCACCTGACCATTGCTTTGTGGATATGCTGGCGACGAAAAGTAAGGCCAGATACCATACGTGTTGCATAATTCTCAGTAAATGCCACAATCAAATTGGGTGCCGTTGTTCGAAACAAGTGCTCGTGGTATGTCGAATCGTGTTATGATGTTTTTCCATACAAAACACTTAACATCGAAATCATGAATATGTGTTAAGGCCACTGCTTCAACCCATTTTGTAAAATAATCTATTGCGACAACCAGGAATCGTTTGTTGCCTAGAGGTCGTGGTAGTGGTCCAACGATATCGAGTCCCTATTGAGTGAATGGTCATGGACCAGTGATAGAGTTTAATTCCTCGGCAAGCAGATGAGTTAAAGGGGAAAACTTCTGGCATTGTTCGCATTTCTAGACGTAATTCTCAGCATCTGTTCCCATGGTCGGCCAATAATACCCCTGTGTTACAGCTTGGTGGGCCAATGAGTGTCCTCCAGAATTGGTGCCACAGCTGCCTTCATGTATTTCAGTTAAGAGTTCCTCTACTTTATCTGGGTGAACACATTCTAAGTATGGCCCAGAAAGAGATTTTTTTAAGAGTTTTCCATGCGGATCCAAGTAATATCACAGGGCCTTATTTTGCAGTTTGTGGGCTTTTTTCTTGTCCAGTGGGAGCTGTTCTGAGGAAACGAATGCAATGGCGGGGTCCATCCAACTTGGTCCTGGTTTAATGATGTTAATCTGAACTGGTTCAGAAGAGGTAATGCTCGGCTCAGGGATGAATCCTACTTCGATTGTCTGCTTAATTTTTGAATTGATGGCAGAGGCTAGGCAAGCAAGGGCATCCGCATGCGTGTTCTGATCCCGGCTTATTTGATTCAATTTGTGGTGGTCGAATTTCCCGAGCAAGAGATTCGCCGCTTTCATGTAGGCTGTCATGCGGTCATTTTTAGCTGCATACTCCGATTTCAACTGGTTGATGACTAATTTTGAGTCACAGAAAACAAGCAACTGTCGCGCACTAAGGTGAAGTGCATTCCGAAGGGCGGTTAGCAATGCTTCATATTCGGCCTCATTGTTTGATGCATCAAAGCCCAATTTGACTGCCTGCTCGATTATTGCCCCTTCGGGGGTCATGATTACTACGCTTGCCCCACTACCACGTTGGCTGGATGACCCGTCACAATACATCTGTTAAATGTCTCCAACATATACTCTCTAGCTGGGTTTAGGTTGCACTTGATCGGCCTTGAAGTCAGAAAGGCATCCCGTGAATTTGCCTACAAAGTTGGCGAGTACTTGCCCCTTTATCGAAGTTCTAGGCAGAAACTGGATATCATACTGGCCGAGTTCCAAAGCCCATTTCGAAACACGCCCTGATGCTTCTGTGCTACGGAGCACCGACCGAAAGGAATAGTTCGTTAGTACCACTATGGTATGTCCCTAAAAGTAATGTATCAGTTTTCTTGCAGCCATGATGAGAGTGAGGATGAGCTTTTCCAGTGGTAGATAACGTGTTTTGGTGTCAACCATTGCTTTGCTTACATAGTAAACTGGTCGCTGCTCCCCAAGTTGTTCCCTTAAAAGTACGACGCTGACCGCCTAATCGAATACCACCAGGTACAAAATGAGCGGATCGCCTGCTGACGAGACTGCCAAGAGTAGTACTGATCGGATATAAGTTTTCAAGCCATCCAAAGAGGCCTGGCACTCGGGGGTCCATTCGAAAGCTTTGCCTCGACGAAGTGTGTGAAAGAATTATCAGCAGCGATCTGTGGAACGGCTAACAAACCTATTGAGCACGACAGCCATTCCCATCAGCTTTTGAACCTCTTTGACCGACCGAGGAGAGCCAAGTTCTAGAATTACAGTGATCTGCCTCAGGTTGGCTTCTATTCTATGGTGGTTAACAATGTAGCCAAGGAATTTGCCGGATCTAATGTCAAATGCACACTTTGAGGCGTTCAATTTCATTTTGTACTTTCAAAGAATGCCAAATGTATCTTCCAAATCGGCTAAATGGGTGTGCTTTTCCTTGGATTTGACCACCATATCATCAATGTATACTTCCACGGTGCGGCCGAGCTGTTCCTTGAACATGGCAGTAACCAGTCTCTGGTAAGTTGCCCCCGCATCCTTCAGCCCGAAAGGCATGACCTTGTAACAATAGGTTCCTCTTGGGGTGAGGAATGTGGTCTTTTCTTGATCCTCTGGATGCATAACAATTTGATGATAGCCTCTGTAGGCGTCCAACAAGCTCATGCATTGATGATGTGCCATCGCATCTATGAGTTGGTCTATTCTAGGGAGGGGAAAACAGTCCTTGGGACAAGCATTGTTTAAATCCATGAAATCCACACAAACACGCCAAGATCCATTCTTCTTCTTTACAACCACTGTATTGGACAACCATGTAGGATAGGTTACTTTGTGAATTGCCTCGACATCAAGCAATCGGTTAACTTCTTCAACAACGGCCGAAGCATGTTCTGCGGCTGACCGCCGACTGTTCTGAATGATTGGCTTACATTTTGGATCAACATTTAAGCGGTGCTGGGCCACAGATGGATCCACCCCTGGCATCTCGTATGGTGTCCACGCAAACACGTCGAGGTTGCCGAGTAGGAAGGATACGAGCTCATGCCTATCAACTCCGTTCAAGGAAGTGCCGATCATGAAGAACTTGTCAGGACTCCCATCAATTTTGACCCGATCCACGTCTTTAGTTTCCTTTTCACTGCGGATCTTCCCAATATCCTAGGCTCTCTCAATCCAGTACTTCAATCGAATTCACTTCCAATTCTTTGGTTTCTTTGTAGTAGCAACAAGGTAGCATGCCTGCGCCGATTTCTGAGAACCCTGAATCTATTCAATGCCATATTTAGTCGAAAAACAAAGTAACTAATGGTAGGTGCTTGGCACAACGTGCATGGTGTGCAGCCAAGTTCTTCCCATGATCAGTTTGTATCGCGAAGGAAGTTTGACAACCAGAAATTCTACATCTACTGATCTGGTGCCTGCTCGAACTGGTAGTGTGATCTTGCCCAAAGGATACTCGGGGTTAACGTTGAAGCCGAATAATGGATAATCGGCCAGCGACAAATCCGAGTCAATGAAGCCGAGTTTAACAAACATTTTGTAATACATTATTTCCAAAGTGCTTCCCAGATCAATGAGAACACGTTCAATGGTGAATTTGTTCACGCATAGCTCGATGACGAGGGGATCGATGCGGGGGAGAGTTACTCCAATCAAGTCAGTGTCGTCGAAACTAATCCTCCCAGTTTCATGGGGCTGTTTTGCTGGTGTGATCGGCCTATGCAGGTTAGGTTGTAACTAAATTATCTGTATCTCGGCTGATGACGGTAGGCTATATATCATGTGAATTACACCAAGTGGAGGTGAATCTGGTCGTAGGGCTACCGTGTTCGATGGATTATTCTTTCGGACGTGTTACGCCAGCCGGCCGTCTTGTACTAGTTCCTCTAGGGGTCCTTAAGTGCATAACAATTGTCGGTGTCATGACCATGGTCCTTGTGGTACTCACACCGCTTGTCCCTTCTCCTTGTATCGGGAGGTCCCATCATTTTGGGCGGCCATTTAAAGAATGGAAGGTGTTGAAATTTCGACAAAATCTTGCTGACCGGCTCTGCTAACTCCGTGTACTTTTTGTCTGAGCGTCTTGTGCGCCTGCTATCCACTTGATACTGTTCATTTGATCGGTGTGAACGTTGATCACTTGATCGGCGCGAGTCACGCATTTTGTCTCGTTTAGCCAAATTTCGCAGTTCAGGGCTCCTTGATGGCACGATGCTTATCGGCTGAATGATTCCAGGTGGAGCCGTCTTAACGGCTTTCTGTCTAGCTTTGACCCGCAGGGCATCGTCTTCCACTTTACAATATTTTTTAACTTTCTTCATTAACGCCGAAACTGTTTTAGGGGGTCGTCTAGTCAACAAACTGCGGAGGGGACTATCAGGATGTAATCCCATTTTGAAGGCGGTAATGGCCATGAAGTCATGGCAGGCATCGTCTACCAGGTTAAAGCATTTCCAATAGTGTGCCGAATATTCACGAAAGGTTTCTTTTGGTTTAATTTACATTGCCCAGAGAGAATCGGCTTGCTTTGGCTGGATTTCATTTGTGATGAATCTTGTCCTAAAGGACTTTTGGAGTTAATGGAAGCTTTTTATCGATGTCGGCTCCAGTTTATAGTACCATCTGATGGCCAATGGTCCCAGACTGCTCGGAAACATTCGACACATGAGGCTTCATTATCGGCATGTAGTGTCATCGCTTGTTTATAATCACGAATATGGTCAGTGAGGTCTAATTTTCCATCATACAGGGTGAACGACAATGCTTTAAACTTCTTGGGTAGCACATCCCTTACAATTCGTCACACAAAAGGGTCATGCTTGTCTTCTTCATTCGAATCATCACTTCTTCTCCTTCGCTTTTGCCGTACATACGGACTTCCTTCAGATGAGCTGGATACATCGAATCATCTCTTCTTTCTGGGTTCCGGGGATGGTGAGTCAGAATCACTATCATTATCGTATTTTCGAAGTTGACGTCGTCGATCATCCTTCCTTCCTAAAGGTCGACCCCGGTCGTGGCATACGGCCTGCTGGGATTTGGCTAGCTCCAACGCCAACTCCTGGCGCAGGCACTCATTCTCAGCCATCATGTTTTCCAGACGCTGTTCATTTTTCTTTACTTGATCCATGATTGCATGCATTGTCTCTTGCACCGATGTTGAGGGTGAGGTTTGGGCTATTGAGTCGAAGTTCAAGGCCCGTCGTGCGGTGATATTCTCCGATCCAAGCATGTTTCTTGGAGTGATGTCATCTCTTGGAATAATGTCGTCAACGACTACCGAAGGATCATCTATTACACCCACCATGGATGTGCTTGAGTATTCCTACAGACGGCGCCAATTATGAGGAAGTGGTTTGGAAATACTCTAGGATCCAGTCAGACGTCCTTGATCGTCTGATTGCCACCTAAAAAGGGGATGAACATTCTGGTCGAGGGTGTCGAAATTAGAATTCCGACGGACAAGTTAGTATGCTCTCTCGTTTACTTCTATCTCAAGTTATTTTATCTATTCACACATACCTTTCTTTGGTTGATGTTCCTCTATTTATATTAACTTCTGGGCCCAAGGGTCGGTTATGTGCATGATTGCTTATTCGGCCTTCCAGTTGTGTGCCGGTACCTACTCAGCTCCTTACGCGGCCGACTTGTATATTTGACGTCAAGAGCCCTTGGACAGAATCGAATTGTCTTTGGCCTGATCTCCAAATTAATTTGGCTTTCCTTAGGGTAAAATTATTCGGCCCCCACACCTACACTACCTTAATTCTTAAACCAATGCAAATTCTCCCATCTCATATGTTAATTTCGAAGGTTGAGACAAGAATTCTTACCTTAGCTTATGGAATTGTGGAAGATTGACTTTAACCCTCTTGTTACTCTTCTCTTCCTCTTTTCCTTCTTCTCTAAAACTCTAGAATTTTCTCTCTCTCCCTCAGGTTATATATCTCTCTCTCTCTTCACTTGAATTCAAATATCTATATATAAAATATATCTAAGTTACTTTGACTTAAGTTAAACCAAATTACAATCACTTTAATTAATTTTCTTGCTATAACCCAAGTTACCTTAACTCCACTTTGTCTAATTAAGGTGAATTGGGCTCTAACCACCTAGTCCATTGTTTAATTTGTAACCTTACAATATAACGAATCAGACAGGTCTTTTTCTTAAATTAACATATCTGTCGAGCAAAGTAGAATGCACATAACACATAGTACACACTACACACACAGATAAACATAGAATGCACATATAAACACATAATTAGGGTAAACCACAAAATGAACAGCTAAGTAGGGAGGCAGGCATTATAGAAAAGTAGTAACACTTTGAAAGTAGTAAACCTGAAAAAACAAAATCAACTGGAAAAACAAAATCAAATGGGAAAGTAGTAAACGGGAAGGTAGTAACATTGGAAAAACAAAATCAAATGGGAAAGTAGTAATTCGTCAATATATAGGCTAGTGTATTCTCCCCCTTCAACAACTTCTACTAATTCATCTATATAGTGGCCACTGGAAAAACATAATCGAATGGGAAAGTAGTAATAAAGTAGTAATTCGTCTATATAGCGATGCCGGTTTTCTCTGTTGTTGTTGAACTGTAATCCGGGCTTGGTCCCGTAGATCTGTTGTTGTCTTATTCTCATTTATATCCCTTACTCTTTGTTTTAGAGTTTTGGGTTGTGTTGGGTGTGTTTCGAACTGGTTGGTTGAGCCTTAGTCCCATTCCTTGTCGCCCAGATTTTTGGTGGTACGCTCGAGCGGGTCTCATTACGCTCGAGCAGGGTTTTCACAGCTCCAATATTTCGTGTCCCTGCAAAACTTCTGCAGGTGTGAATTTAACGCTCGAGCGGGTTTATTTACGCTCGAGCGGTCGCGCTCGAGCAGGTACTCTGGCGCTCGAGCAGGTAGTACTTTTTGGTGTAAGTTCTGGGAGGGGGAAATCTACGCTCGAGCGGACTGGTTTTCGGGCTCGAGCGGATGTACTTTATTCTTGTGTCTTGGCGCTCGAGCGGGCCTTCTTGCACTCGAGCGTACCTAATTTTTTGTTCTTGACGCTCGAGCGGGAATGTCGTATATCAGTTGGCAGCTGGGCATTTTAAAATCACTTTTTACATCCTCTCTCTCTCTCTCTCTTACTTTTCTAAAACTCCATTGGAGAGCCTCTCTCACTAGAAACCCACCTTCTCTCTAGGGATTGATCTAGTTAGAGTATCCTCCTACCCTTTGGCCTTTACAAATAGTGTGTTGATCATTGAGGGCTACATTTTGATCCAAGAAATTTGGTGTTTGGAGCACTTCCGAGTTTAGCTCTTCTTCTCCTTGGGTTCTATGTTTAAGGTAGGGATTTCCTTGTTCTTTTTCAATACTTCATCTATAGATAGACATGTGGTAGTTTTGTATTGCATGAAAATCATATCCACGTTGGATTTGTTTGAAATCATGAGAAGGAACCTAGGGTTGGTTGTTTGAAAATAGTTATTTTATCATTGATGGTTGTTTTGGGCTAATTGGAATGTAAACTAGCATATTGTTGTTGAAAGAAGAAAAAGCCCTAAATTATATTTTGATTTGGTAAATTAAAATGGAGGGTAGTTAACCTATGTTGTAAATCTCTATTGTTAATGTGAGTTGGGTGAAGGTGTTAGTGCTTAAGGGGTTAACTTTGGCTTTGAAATGGTTTTGAAATGAATGTAGTGGACTAATGTGAGTTATGGCTTTTTTATCAACGGAATTGGTTTTGTAAAATGAAAGAAATGGAGTTGGTTTTGTGAAAACAAAGGGAAATGGAATTTGTTTTGTGAAATGAGAAAAGTATCTTTGTTATAAGTAAGAAAATTGGATTGTTGTTTCTTGAGTGTTAAATACACACATGTGGGGGGTTGTATCTTTAACTATCGTGTTAGTGTTGTTATTGATGGGTTTGTGGCCTCATAATAATTGAGTCTTTAATAGATGTACTAAATACTTGCATCGAGAGGTTTTGTCCTTGGTCATCGGTGGAGGATGACATGGTTGTGTTGAATTGTCGTGTATGCATCATACCATTGTTGATTGAACATTGTATGTAATGAGATGCTGAAATACATTATATATGTATGCCTGTTCGGGGAAAATTAATTATGTGTTCATATACTTTAACACATTGCTTGTATCTTGATGGTTTATGTATATGTGTTACACATGTTGGTTATGCCCTGTTATGTTTTGGTTGGTAGTGTTATACTTTGCGCTAAAAATCAGAGGTACCATGACCTTCCAGCTAGCGCCTAGAGAACTGACTGCGCTAAAAATCTAAGGCACCATACCCTTCTAGCTAGCGCCTGGTAAACTGGCATGTTGTTGTTAGAAGTATATCTTTGGCTTACCACGCATATAGCTAGTAGAGCAAAGTTTTGTTATTGATGTTTCTATGTGTCTAGGAATATCATGGATTGTGTTGGTTACGATTTTGGAGGGGCTAATTGCCTCATTGGTTTATCTTATGTATGTTGATGAGTTGTTATCTCCCTTTTTATAGTGGTGCATGTCTAGATTTGATTGTTTCGGGAAGAAGCCAAAATGTCATTTTTGTCTTTTGGAAAGTATGTAGGAGAACGGATATTTTAAAGAGATATATGTTTTGAAAAGGCGTATCTGTGTATGTTAGGAAAATGGAAGAGAGTAATGGGCTTAATGAATTTATTTCCTAAGGTATTGTTAATGTTATGAAAGATTGGGAACGGGGGGTTAATGAAAAGAAAAGAAAAGAAAATTGAATCGCCTATGGCGTTAATTGAAATGGTTGTTTTCAAGAAAAGTTCATACTTATGTATATTTTGTATAAACTGTCACATTACTATCCTAGTATGAGATTGAGTATTCATGATCATAGCTATCTGTATGTTGTTATCGTTGAGGGCCATGTTGAGATCCCTACTGGACTATATGTTCATCCCACGTTGTTGAATTTTTTTTCAGGTGTTGAGCTGAATGTGCTGCAAGATTTGGATCTTCTTATTTGTTGGCCATGGGGCCTCTCTTGTATTGGCGGAATGCCATATGTGTAAAAAGGTTGCACCCTTCTTCTTGATTCGTTAATGATGTAAGCCCAAGGGCAATTTATTTATTACACTCATGTTGTATTTACTTGCATACGAATGAGAGCAATGTTATTCACTTCTACGAATTGAATATACGAGTTTATTTCTGCATGTTATCTCAAAAAATGGAATTAAGTAAATGAAATTGGTAATACTTCGAGTAATAAAAACTGGGGTGTGACAACTTGGTATCAGAGCGAGCCGGGTTTGAATACTTTGGGCTCGTGGGAAGTGGTTTTTACCACAATGGGTTTACTACGTATAGTGAGGACGTTGCATATAGATTAAAAAAGAAAGAAAAATTAAATTTTGCTCGTTCATTTTGGAAATTTTCATTTTTGAGTGAAAAGGAAGATTTTATTTGGAAAAATTAGAGTTGCAGAGGCAATGAGTGACAGTGTTGGTGATATAATTGGTGGTTGAAGATGATGGTATGGGTTACGTTGCTATTATAGATTTACTAATGGTATTGGTTTAGTCATTATGCAGAAATTAATTGAAACAAAATTAATATTACTATAATGTTGGACAGGAGAATGCAGTCGATGGCCGGTGATAATGGAGGCTGACCATGAGACAGAGAGAGAGAGAGAGAGAGAGAGAGAGAGATGCAAATGGGTTTACAGAGATATCAATAGTTTGGGGAGAGGACATAAATACGGTTTAATTGATAAGACTCTTTAATATGATGGCCCACTTTACTTTTTAGTATTTTTTTGACGTGGCAGGATATTATTGTTACGTGGCAGCACCGTGTTAAACTTATGACCTTGACAGGGCGAAAGCATATATCGCAAAAGTTTATTGAAACTATTAAAATACAATATCAGCTTTTACCGTCACAAATATTTAGGTCTATTTTGGACAACACTGTTAAAAATTAATTTCTTTTTGTATGTTTTTTTAAAAAAAAATTTAAAAATTGTTAAAATAGATCTTAATAATAATGTCTTTAATAATAGTATCTGAGGTGGGTTCAGTGGATAGGGCTCAACACTAAAAGGCTTTAACCCGTGCTCGAGACTCCATCGCCTCTCGGTATGGTGCCCTTAAAAATAATTATAAATTTCATGTATACCACAAGACAAAATATTAAATTATTTCAAAATAGTCATAATGATTTTTTTTTTTTAATTTATAAAGTCTTGTGCATAGCGTGTAAGGAAAATTAATTTTTTTTATATACTTGATATTTTTAATTAAAAATAAAATTTATCGACATGACACATAAACACGACATGATAATATCAAATAATAAATTAATATGATTAGAATATCTCTAATCATTCACCAATCTTGCATCAAATTTAAATTTGATAAAAAAATTTGAAAAAAATAGGTCCAATTATTTCATTAAACTTGTATTCTTTCATCTCTAATAAAAATCTATTTCAATATGTTCCTAGCCTTGAAAAAGAAGAAACAAAACAAAACTAAAACAATCTGCCTTTAATTTTTTGCTTTAGGCCATTCATGTGGTAGAGCCATCCCCTATAAAATATTAAGTTGATGGGATAACGAAAATCACGTGTTCGAATCAATTTTGTATAGAGGGTCCCGTAGAGTATATCATCTTTGCAAAAAATTACGTCGATCAGATAACTGAAATCATGTGTTTGGATCAATTTTGTATGGACAGTTGTATGGACCATTTATTTTTTCACCGTCTATATAAAATTGATTTGAACATGTGATTTCCGTTATCTGATCAACTTTCTTTCTTTCTTTTTTTTTTTTTTGTGGCAAAAATGACATACTCGACAATCCTAAAATATAAACAATTCAAATTATCCAAACGAGACTCAAAAATAGACTCAATAAGCCGGATTAGACGGTCCAATCTGATGGTGGATTGAACAATCCAATTCCTCAGAAAGATGTAGAGAGAGGATGTACACGCTGCAAAGTTAAAGACCAATATGGACAAATAAAAGAGGTGTTGTTCGTTACGAGAGGTGTCACATGTCAAATCGTGGTTAATTGTCCAAATCGCCCCTAACCCCCCTAGTATAAAAGCTCCATCACAGAACCACCACTCCTACACTTGATGATGCCCCCAGCCCGAAGTATAAAAGCTCCATCATAAAATCACCATTCATACACTTGAAGATGAAGGAAGTTGGAGAGACCGTTGCAAGGGAAGTTTTCGTCAATTACATTATCAAACCTACTGTGAGCAAATTGGGCTCTGAAATATTCGAACACCTCTTTGTGCGGGGTCGGAATTTCGATAGTAGAATTGCGATTAAGATGTTCTTCTTTATGCTGCTCCTGGTCGTTCTATTCTACGTAAGAAGATACATAAATCCCTTTTGTTTTCTGTTTTAGACTGAAATTAGAATTCATTAAGCCTCATTATTAACATTAAATTCAATTGAAAGTATTAATTTTGTTTTACAGATATTGACATATCTATATAACATGATCACTTGAGCACATATAGTGTGTTACTCAAGTGGTCATGTTACTCAAGTGACAAAAAAATACACATATAATATTATTACATCGTGCCTTTAATATTAATCTTCTTCTTTTTTTTCATTAGACTGCTAGCATATATATATATATATATATATATATCAAGATTATTTTAACTCACTTTTCTGAAAAATTGAGCCCAATCTGGATTTTGCAAAGGTTTTTTAAAGTTTAAGATTTTTTCATAAATTTTATACGTTTTAAGTATATTAAGATTGAGTCATTCTAAAAAATTTTTAAAAACTAAAATAAATATTGTATATTTTTCTATATATTTGTTAGTATAATCATAAAAAAAACTAAAAAAACATTGATTAAAATATTTAAAAAGTCCACTACAAATATTTCAAAAACTATTTTTGAAAATTTTCAAAATGAAACAGAGGTTTAAAAATTATTTAAGAATTTTAAGAATTTGAAAAGCAAACAAGTTTTGAATTTTCAAAATTTTAAAAACTATTTTTAGAATATATAACTAAACAAGTTTTTAAATTTTGTCAACTCTTTTAAAAAAGTTATTTTTCAAAATTGATTCTAATAGCGACTCCGGTTTTGACCTAATATTTTATTATGTTCTGAACTAGGGTTTCATGGTTCAATGTTGTTGTCCATCTCTTATTACCCTTATTGTTCTTTGGATTAGTCATTTGGATTGATATACATATCAAAATGTGAGCTAGAGCCCAGTGAATAACAATAGTGTGAAGACGTTCTGAATGATGTCCTTACTGAAAAGCAAACCATAAACTTAACAGATTCTTATTTCATACAGGGACGTAAACGTTTATGTGGTACATCCCATAGCAAACTAGTTCAGGTGGTCTTGAAGACCGAATAGGCGGTCATGAAGACCGGTAATCAGATGTGATGTCCATCAATATAATAAACAGAAGTTCCACAAAATGGAACTGACCGAGATCTCTGTAACCATGTAAATAGCTGCTAAGGATGCCACGAATACAGTGTAAGGACATAGGATCATCATTCATTAAGCATAATGGAAGCATGTTTAGAGCAGGGAAAACATAAAGCAGAAAAGAGATACTTAAGTTAGACATATCTTTACAACAATATTACTCACAGTTGGCTTTGCAAACACGTGGCTGGAACGTGGCGTTTGACCCACACAAACAGATACAAGTATAACATGTTTACTTTACCGTGCAATTAATTTGTTGTGTTATAACTTATTGATTGGTTGGCCTAATTGTCCTTATTCTCTTTAATGTCCGTGTAATGCAAATGATCGTCAAATATGTGGAAATCATGCCAACAGAGGCTCGGAAGATGGAGAAATAAAGTAGAAAACTGAAACTGGGTCTGCTAAACAACCGCACATGAAGAGCCCCATGGCCGCACGTGCGGGACTCTCACCCCACGTGGGCCGCGCGTGCACCGGATGGTGCAATTATTTCAGAATGCAAGGTGCTTCTGCCCTTGTTTTCCACATATGTGCACCTCCCCGCCGCACGTGCGGCCTTGCCTCCCGCACATGCTGTTCCCCTTGCCGCACATGTGGTTCTGGGTATTCCAGAACCGAAATTTCTGCCCTGCTTTGGAGCTTCAATACTCCAAAAATCAAAATCAAATTTGAACAAATCAAGGCTGAAAACTTTCACAATATGATGAAAGAGTAAATTCTATGTTCAACCTAACATCATAAGTTCAAACAAACTCATTGGTATTGGAAAAGAAAAGTTCAAAACTTTGAGTGTAACATTCCCAACTCAAATCCAAAAGTTCCTTCCTCCAACTACCAAAGATTATGCAAAAGAAAGGAATTGAACATGAATAATGCTATGTATGCCATATACAAACATGAAGTCTTGAATTTAAGGTTATTTACATAACCTACACTACCCTAATTGTTCAACCAATGCAAATTCTCCCGTCTCACTTTCCCAACTCAAATCCATAAGTTCCTTCCTCCAACTACCAAAGATTATGCAAAAGAAAGGAATTGAACATGAATAATGCTATGTATGCCATATACAAACATGAAGTCTTGAATTTAAGGTTCTTTACATAACCTACACTACCCTAATTGTTCAACCAATGCAAATTCTCCCGTCTCACATGTTAATTCCCAAGGTTGAGACAAGAATTCTTACCTTAGCTTATGGAACTATGGACGATTGACTTTAACCCTCTTCTCTTCCTCTTCACATTCTTCTCTAAAACTCTACAATTTTCTTTCTCTCCCTCAGGTTATATATATATCTCTCTCTCTCTCTCTCTCTTCACTTGAATTCAAATTTCTATATGTGGGAAGGTGGTTTGGAAATACTCTTTTAGTCCACTGGGACGCTCGAGATCCTCAGCTGATGACCTGGACGACCTGAAAAGAAACAAACACTCCGGTTGGGGGTGCTAGAATTAGCACTCCGACGGTTAAGTCAGTGTATACTCTCTTAGTTACTTGTATTTTAAGTTAAGCACAATGATTCTCACATACCTCTCTCTGAATGATGTTCTTCTACTTATATCTTTTTCTTTCTTGGGCTTCGGGACTGGGCCCACCTTCAATTCGTCGTATAATTATTTGCTCGGCTCCTTTTGTTGTGCATAGCTCTTCATTCAGCCCTTTACTCAACTGGTTATTTGGCCGAATAAGATACTTCTAGATTTACATGTATAAGACGGGGCCAAATGCGATATACGAATTTTGACTCTCCTGGTCCGACTATTCGGCTCCTTTACGTGTCCCAATATTCGGCCCCCACACTATATATAAAATATCTAAGTTACTTGGACTTAAGTTAAACCAAATTACAATCACATCAATTAATTTTCTTACTATAACCCAGGTTACCTTAACTCCACTTTGTCTAATTAAGGTGAATTAGGTTCTAACCACCTAGTCCATTGTTTAATTTGTAGCCTTACAATTTAACGAATCAAACAGGCCTTTTTCTTAAATTAACATATCTGTCGAGCAGAGTAGAATGCACAAAACACATAGTACACACTTCACACACAGATAAACACAGAATGCACATATAGACACATAATTAGGGTAAACCACAGAATGAACAGCTAAGTAGGGAGGCGAGCGTTATAGGAATGTAGTAACACTTTGAAAGTAGTAACACTGAAAAAACAAAATCAACTGGAAAAACAAAAGAAAATGGGAATGTAGTAAATGGGAAGGTAGTAACACTGGAAAAACAAAATCAAATGGGAAAGTAGTAATTCGTCTATATATAGGCTAGTGTATAAAGTAGTAATTTGTTTATACATTGGCCAGTACATTGTCCTCTTTCAACAACTTCTAGTAATTCATCTATATATAGGCCAGAGTATTCTCCCCATTCAACTTGGAAGCTTAAGCTAGTTCTGCGAAGGAAGTTTTCATTAAGTACATTGTGAAACCAACAGTGAGAGCATTGGGGTCTGAAATTATCGAACACCTCTTTGTGCGACTCCAAAATTTCAATCCTAGAGTTTGGTCTATGTTGTCTTCTTTGTGTTACTTGTGGTCGTGCTAAGTAAGAAGATAAATAAATCCCTTTTCATTTTATTTTATTTTTTTCTATATCTGAATACCTCCACTTATTCTGGGTTCATTAGTTTTTTTAGTCCTTATTTACGCTTGTATATATTCAATTCTTATTGTTAATATTCAATTGAAAGTATTAATCTTCTTTTACATATATTGATGACATTTGTATTCTAACTTCTATGATATTTCCAGATTCTTCGAAATGCGTTCAATGATTCTATTGACTATAATGTTGGATATTTGAAATGGTGTCATTCTGTTGGATATAATTGTATTTAGTGTGGAAAAATTATGTAATGATATCAGAGCAAATACAGTGTTTTGCTTTGATTTTTGTTAATTTAAATAATAAAATTCATCACTTTAGGTTAATATACAATGTCCCGATTTGGTGTGTTTGGTTAGTGCTTGTATTGCATTTTGAACTTATAGGTCGGTTTATCTACTTAAATTTCAACCTTTGATTTGGCACAATTTGGAAATTATAGCATTTTAGCTGTTTTCATTTTCTATTAATCTATTTGGGGTTGACTTGTCTGCTTTGGATGAGGTTTCCTCCTGTCTAAGATCTAGACCGGAAGGTGTTGTCTGGAAAAAAGGCAAGGACAGATTCAAGATTTTCACGGGCCAACGGGTGATATGTTTTATGAATAATGTTAAAGTTTTTAAATATTTTATACATATAAAATATTTGATAAAATATTAATAAAGCATTTGAGTTCTTAACATTTTCATGTTTTATAAGGCTAAGCCGTGGAGTAAAGCTTTACGGACATCCAATAATTTTTTGCCTCGAAAAATTAATAAATTAGTAGAACAATCAATTTAAGAGGTTGTACATAAAACTTAACCATAACTTCCTTTTAAAAAATTTTTTTACCCAAACCCTCTCCTCCTCCTTTCCCTCTCTCTCTCTCTCTCTCTCTCTCTCTCTCTCTCTCTCTCTCTCTTCCCTTCTCCGTCTCACCCAACTCAATTTCTCTCTCTACAGACCCCCAACTTCTTTCTCTTTCTTTCTTTCTGCTCTCACTGTCTGCTCTAATACTCTCAATAAATTAAAAGCTTACCCATATCCTCTGCTCTCCAAAACTGGACCGCTTTATTATTCCTTACTAAATGGAATTATTTTATATGTATATATATCTCTAGTTGTAGATAATAAAAAATGAATCCAAAAAGAGAGTGAGGTTTGGATAACACAAAATATTAGACAGGAAAAAAAAATTTCGGCAAGTAGAAAAAAGAAAAAAAAAATTTAATTTTGTTTGTTCATTTTGGAAATTTTCATTTTTGAGTGAAAATGAAGATTTTAGAAGGAAAAATTAGAAGTTGTAGAGGCAATGAGTGACAATGTTGGTGATATAATTGGTGGTTGAAGATGATGGTATGGGTTATATTGCTATGATAGATTTACTAATGGTATGGGTTTAGTCATTATGCAGAAATTAATTGAAACAAAATTAATATTACTATGATGTTTGACAGGAGGATGCCGTCGATGACTGGTGATAATGGTGGCTGGCCATGAGAGAGAGACAGAGAGAGAGAGAGAGAGAGAGAGAGAGAGAGAGAGAGAGAGAGAGAGAGAGAAAGGATGGGAGAAGAGAGATGCAAAAGGGTTTGCAGAGATAACAACAGTTTGGGGAGAGAGGACTTAAATAGGGTTAAATTTATGAGACCTTTTAATATGATGGCCCACTTTACCTTTTAGTATTTTGTGACGTGGCAGGATATTATTGTGACGTAGCAGCGCCGTGTTAAACTTATGGCCTTGACAGGGCGAAAGCATATGTCGCAAAAGTTTATTGAAACTATTAAAATACAATATCAGCTTTTGCCATCACAAATATTTAGGTCTATTTTTGGCAACACAGTTAAAAATTAATTTTTTTTTGTATGTTTTTTTTAAAAAAAAATTAAAAAATGAACTTTTAACTTATTTCTTAAAATAGGTCTAAATAATAATGTCTTTAATAATAGTATCCGAGGTAGGTTCAGTGGATAGGGCTCAACACTAAAAGGTTTTAACCCTTGCTCGAGACTCCATTGCCTCTCAGTATGGTGCCCTTAAAAATAATTATAAATTTCATGTATAACACAAGACAAAATATTAAATTATTTCAAAATAATTATAATGATTTTTTTTTAAATTTATAAAGTCTTGTGCATAGCGTGTAAGGAAAATTTAATTGTTTTTTATATACTTGATATTTTTAATTAAAAATAAATTTTATTGACATGACACACAAACACGACACGATAATATCAAATAATAAATGAATATGATTAGAATATCTCCAATCATTCACCAAATCCTGCATCAAATTTAAATTTGATAAAAAAATTTGGTAAAAAATAGGTCCAATTATTTCATTAAACTTGTATTCTTTCATCTATAATAAAAATGTATTTCAATATGTTCCTAGCCTTGAAAAAGAAGAAAGAAAACAAAACTAAAACAGTCTGCCTTTAATTTTTTGCTTTAGGGCGTTCATGTGGTAGAGCCAACCCCTATAAAATATTAAGTAGATTGGATAATGGAAATCACGTGTTCGAATCAATTTTGTATAGAGGGTTCCGTAGAGTATATCATCTTTGCAAAAAATTAAGTTGATCAGATAACAGAAATCATGTATTTTGATCAATTTAGTATGGACAGTTGTATGAATCGTTTGTTTTTTCATCGTCTACATAAAATTGATTTGAACATGTGCTTTCCGATATCTGATCGAGTTATTTTTATTTTATTTTTTTTTGCAAAAATGGCATGCTCAACAATCCTAAAATATAAACAGTTCAAATTATCAAAACGAGGCTCAAAAATAGATTCAATAAGCCAGATTAGATGGTCTAATCAGATGGTGGATTGAACAATCCAATTCCTTATAAAGATGTAGGGAGAGGATGTACACGCTGTAAAGTAAATGACCAATATGGACAAATAAAAGAGGTGTTGCTCGTTACAAGAGGTGTCACATGTCAAATCGTGGTTAACTATCCAAATTGCCCTCAAACCCCTGCCCACAACCACCCACTTCCCCCCTTCCCCCTAGTATAAAAGCTCCATCGCAGAACCACCATTCCTACACTTGAAGATCCCCCCCCCCCAAGTATAAAAGCTCTATCACAGAACCACCATTTCTACACTTGAAGATGAAGGAAGCTGCAAGGGAAGTTTTCGTGAATTACTTTATCAAACCTACTGGAGCAAATTGGGCTCTGAAATATTCGAACACTTCTTTGTACGAGGCCAGAATTTTGATCGCAGAATTGCGATTAAGGTGTTCTTCTTTATGCTGCTCCTGGTCGTTTTATTCTACGTAAGAAAATACACAAATCCCTTTTGTTTTCTGTTTTAGATTGAAATTAGAGTTCATTAAGCCTCATTATTAACAGTACATTCAATTGAAAATATTAATTTTCTTTTATATATATTGACATATCTCTATAACATGATCACTTGAGTACATATAGTGAGTTACTCAAGTGGTCATGTTACTTAAGTGACAAAAAAATACATATAATATCACTACATCGTGCCTTTAATATTAATCTTCTTTTTTTGTCATTAGACTGCTAGTATATACATATATATATGTATATCAAGATTATTTTAACTCACTTTTCCAAAAAATTGTGCCCAATTTGAATTTTGGAAAGGTTTTTGAAAGTTTAAGATTTTTTCATAAATTTTATACGTTTTAAGTATATTTAGATTGAGTCGATCTAAAAAATTTTAAAAAAACAAAATAAAAATTGTATATTTTTCTATATATTTGTTAGTATTTAATATTTAAAAAAAATCAAAAAGAAAAACAAAAAAAATATTGATTAAAATATTTAAAAAGTCCAATACAAATATTTCAAAAACTATTTTTAATAATTTCAAAACGAAACAGAGTTTCAAAAATTATTTAAGAATTTGAAAAGCAAACAAGTTTTGAATTTTCAATATTTTAAAAACTATTTTTAGAATATATAACTAAACAAGATTTTAAATTTTGTCAACTATTTTAAAAAAATTATTTTTCAAAATTGATTCTTATAGCGACTCCGGCTTTAACCTGATATTTTATTATGTTCCAGACTCGGGTTTCACGGCTCAATGTTGTTGTCCATCTCTATTTACCCTTGTTGTTCTTTGGATTAGTCATTTGGATTCATATACATATCAAAACGTGAGCTAGAGCCCAGTGAATAACAACAGTGTAAAGAGGTTCCGAATGATATCCTTACTAAAAAGCAAACCATAAACTTAATAGATTCTTACTTCATAATATTTATGTGGTACATCCCATAGCAAACTAGTTCGGGCAGTCTTGTAGCCCGAACAGGCGATCATCAAGACCGGTAATCAAATGTGATGGCCATAAATATAATAAACAGAAGGTCCACAAAATTGAACTGACAAAGATCATTGTAACAATGTAAATAGGTGCTAAGGATGCCACGAATGCAGTGTAAGAAAATAGGATCATCACTCATTAAGCGTAATCTAAGCATGTTTAGAGCAGGGAAAAGATAAGGAAGAAAAGAGATACTTAAGTAAAACATATCTTTGCAACAGTGTCACTCACAGCTGGCTCTGCAAAACACGTGGCTGGAACGTGGCGTTTGACCTACACAAAGATACAAGTATAACATGTTTACTTTACCGGGCAATTAATTACTTGTGTTATAACTTATTGATTGGTTGGCCTAATTGTCCTTATTCTATTTAATGTCCGTGTAATGCATATGATCGCCAAATATATGCGGAAAATTTGACAACAGAGGCTCGGAAGATGGACAAATAAGGCAGAAAACTGAAACAGGGTCTGCTAAACAGCCGCACGTGCGCCGCGCTTGCGCCGCGCGTGCACCGGATGATGCAATTATTTCATAATAGAAGGTGCTTTTGCCCTTGTTTTCTGCACGTGAGGGCCTCCCCGCCGCACGTGCGGCCTTGCCTCTTGACCAGAACCGACATTTCTGCTCTGCTTTGGAGCTTCAATCCACCAAAAAATCAAACCCAAATTTGAACAAATCAAGGCTTAAAACTTACAAAAATATGATGAAAGAGTAAATTCTAAGTTCAACCCAACATTATAAGTTCAAACAAACTCATTGGTATTGGAAAAGAAAGATCAAAACTTTGAGTGTAACTTTCCCAACTCAAATCCATATATTCCTTCCTCCAACTACCAAAGTTTATGCAAAAGAAAGGAATTGAACATGAATAATGCTATGTATGCCGTATACGAACATGAAGTCTTGAATTTAGGTTTCTTGACACCACCTAAACTACCCTAATTCTTAAACCAATGCAAATTCTTCCATCTCATATGTTAATTCCCAAGGTCGCGACAAGAACTCTTACCTTAGCTTATGGAATTGTGGAAGATTGACTTTAACCCTCTTTTCTTCCGCTTCTCCTTCTTCACTAAAACTCTAGAATTATCTCTTCTCTCTCTCTCTCTCTCTCTCTCTCTCTCTCTCTCTCTCTCTCTTTTCACTTGAATTCAAATATTTCTATATAAAATATCTAAATTACTTTGACTTAAGTTAAACCAAATTACAATCGCTTCAATTAATTTTCTTGCTATAACCCAAGTTACCTTAACTCCACCTTGTCTAATTAAGGTGAATTAGGCTCTAACAACCTAGTCCATGATTTAATTTGTAACCTTACAATATAACGAATCAGACAGGTCTTTTTCCTAAATTAACGTATCTGTCAAGCAAAGTAGATTGCACATAACACATAGTACACACTTCACACACATATAAACATAGAATGCACATATAAACACATAATTAGGGTAAACCACAGAATGAACAGCTAAGTTGGGAGGCAGGCATTACAAAAAAGTAGTAACACGATGAAAGTAGTAAACCTGAAAAAACAAAATCAACTGGAAAAACAAAATCAAATGGGAAAGTAGTAAACGAGAAGGTAGTAACACTGGAAAAACAAAATCAAATGGGAAAGTAGTAATTCGTCAATATAGACTAGTGTATTCTCCCCTTTAAACAACTTCTACTAATTCGTCTATATAGTGGCCACTGGAAAAACATAATCAAATGGGAAAGTAGTAATAAAGTAGTAATTCGTCTATATATAGGCCAGTGTATTCTCCGCCTTCAACAACTTCTAGTAATTCGTCTATAAATAGGCCTGAGTATTCTCCCCTTCAACTTGGGTGCTCAAGCCAGTTCTGCAAAGAAAGTTTTAATTAAGTACATTGTGAAACTAGCTGTGAGAGCATTGGAGTTTGAAATTATTGAACACCTCTTTGTGCGACGCCAAAATTTCAATCCTAGAGTTTGGTCTATGTTGTCTTCTTTGTACTACTTGTGGTCATGCTAAGTAAGAAGATAAATAAATCCCTTTTCATTATATATATATATTTTTTAAATTTGAATACCTCCACGTATTCTGGGTTCATTAGATTTTTTAGTCCTTATTTATGGTTGTATATATTCAATTCTTATTGCTAATATTCAATTGAAAGTATTAATCTTCTTTTATATATACTGATTACAATTGTATTCAAACTTCTATGATATTTTAGGATTCTTAGGAACGCGTTCAATGATTCTATCTACCATAATGTTGGATATTTGAAATGGTGTCATTCTATCGGATATAATTGTATTTAGTGTGGAAAAATTATGTGATGATATCAGAGCAAATATAGTGTTTTGCTTTTGATTTTTTTTTTAATTTAAATAATAAAATTCATCACTTTATGTTAATTTACGTTTTCCCAATCCGGTGTGTTTGGTTAGTGCTTCTACTATATTCTGAACTTATATTTGCATTTGGATCAATTTATCTACTTAAATTTCAACCTTTGATTTGTGCATAATTTGGAAATTAAAACATTTTAGCAGTTTTCAGTTTCTATTAATGTATTTGGGTTGACTTGTTTGCTTTGGATGAGGTTTCCTCTTGTCTAAGATGTAGACCGAAAGGTGTTGTCTGGAAAAAAGGCAAGGACAGATTCAAGATTTTGACTAGCCTACGGGAGATATGTTTTATGAATAATGTTAAAGTTTTAAATATTTTATTCGTATAAAATATTTGATAAAAATATTAATAAAGCATTTGAGTTCTTAACATTTTCCATGTTTTATAAGGCTGAGCCATGGAGTAAAGCTTTACAGACATCCAATAATTTTTTGCCTCAAAAAATTAATAAATTAGTAGAACAATCAATTTAAGAGGCTGTACATAAAAATTAACCATAACATCCTTTTAAAAACTTGTTAAACCCAAATCCCCTCCTCCTCTTTTCTCTCCCTCTCTCTCTCTTCCCTCTCCCTCTCACCCAACCCAATTTCTATAGCGACCCCGGTCTTTTCCCATATGATTATTGTATCTGGACTTAGGTTCCGTAGCTCCTGCCATTGTGTTTTGATTGTTACCGTCCTTTAATTTCCTATTTCTGAGTTGGGGGATGCAATGGTCAGGTTTGTAGCAGGTTGGTTGAGCTTGGGAGCAATGGGTTGCTGCCCAGAATTTTGACTCTTCGCTCGAGCGAGAAGTTCTTCGCTCGAGCTAGCTCTTTGTTTTGGTCCTTCGCTCGAGCCAGGGTTTCTTCGATCGAGCGAGGATTGCGTTTTGTAGTTAGACCTGAGAGTAGAGGTTTTTGGCTCGAGTGAGCTTTTCTTCGCTCGAGCGAGTTAGTTCGTTCTTCGCTCGAGCGATAGTTCCTTCGCTCGAGCGTGTGTCTGGTTACAGACCTGAGGGTTTGAGTTCTTCGCTCGATCGAGTTTTCTTTCGCTCGAGCGAGCTTTTGGGATAAAATTAAAAATAGAAGTTCATTTAAGAAACCACTATACATTAACGATCTATTTGGAAATTAAATAAAAAAGGAAATTTAATAGAAAAG
>NW_021025430.1:1306074-1414653 GCF_004153795.1 Camellia sinensis
CTAATGTATATATGGGTTTTAATTTATAAAATTAATTTGAAATGTTTGATTTCTCACATGGTTTTGATTTATGAAATGGGTGTGATTCTTTAAAAGCTAATATGTATGTATTTGTGTGTATTATATATATAATTTTCATTTTGGATGTATATGTATGATTCCAATATGTATGTATATATATGATTATGGATGTATATCTATATATGCATTTTGATCCCAATCTGATATGCATTTTTAATTAATCTGATATGATTTGTGTGAGTGATTTTCCGATCACACTGCACAACTCAGTATTCGGCTAGAAAGCACTGGCAGAATAGATGACACTTGGCTGACCTGCAATAGAAAGAGAAGATTCCAGCGGTAGTTCGTCCACCCGGGGGTACTCCGACGATCAAGTCAGTATATCTCTCAAAGATAATCAATAGTGCTAAACTCACTATACTGAATATAAATTGCGTACCTTAGACCCATCGGGGGTGCCTCTCTTTTATAATTAACTCAATCCTTGTCCCACTAGAAGCCTAGCTTCAATGGACTCTTACTCATTGCTTATCCTGGACTCTCCAAGAGATAAAGATAAACTCCCTAAGAGTGTTATCCTTATCCATTCTAAAGTCCTTTATCATTTTAGGACTCTTGTCCCTTATCCACTTATCTTGGATTCCGATATCTTCAGAGATAACCTCGGCCTTGCCGAGATAACCTCGGTGTCACGACCTGGACACGTGGCACCTCGACTGACACGTCGGCGTCACCTTGGCCACGTGTTGGGACTTAGAAAATATATCCCCACAATTGCCCCTAGGTTCTATTACCTCGGCATTGCATTCTGAGGTGATGGAACCTATACCAGTACTTGTAAAAATACATCAGCTTGAGTGTCTTAGCCGAGATCACTATCTCGTCCGACATGTTTTCTTTAAAGATCAAGTCCTCCAAATGCTCTTTCATGCGCATGAGCTGTCGTGCATAACAACTCAACCGTTTTTAGCCACGCGTCTTTTTCTCACTGGATCATAGTTGGTACGCGTTTTTTAATCGTCTTGCGCATGCATGCACCATCTGACGCTCATGTTGTTTTAGGTGCATTAATCCTGTTTTGCCGCCGTTTCAAGTTTTAACAAAAACTTTTTTCCCTCATTTTTTCGTTTCACTTTTTGTTCAATCTTCTAGCTCTTTCTCTCTCTAGCTTTCTTCCTCAGATCCGCCACTGCTCAAGCTTTCTGAGCTCTGTAACTTGCTTCGTTTACCATCTCCGGCGTGATTTCCACCAATCTTCCGCCTCTGCAACTGTCGTCAGACCTCGACAAATCCCATCCCAGCTTCCTTCTTTCTGGCAAGCCACCATTTCCCCTAGTTCTTATTTCTTGTTGCTTTTCAAGAAATTCTTCTTCATTATTAGTCGCAATTGCTGTTTTATTCAAGTTTTTAATTGATGAATCTTGTATCTGAATACGTTTATTTCACAACCTTGATTTTTGCCCATGTCTTGAGTATACGCACTGTTCACAACTTTTTTGCACTCTTGCCACTGTTCTTGACTTTATTCCCTTTGTACTTGCGATGTTCTTGATAGTCTATCTTTGTTCTTGAATCTGAATCGTATTCTTGTTTCTGTTTGCCATGTTTTTCTAGAATCTCGTCTTTGCTTTCTTAGATCTAGGTTTGGGATTTGCTTGTAGAACCCTCGATTTTTTAGGAAAAACTGAAACTATTCCCATATATTCTGTGTATCTTCCAGCTTTAGCCGAGGTCCATAAAAACCCTTTAGAGATACCCCTTTTGAAATCCAACCTTTTGAGTTTAAACCGATATCATGGGTATGTGGAAACATAGAGTAGATACTCCGAGCAAATTAGATCACTTTAGGTGTGAATTTGACATCCCTGTCGATGTCCATCTGAGATTGGCTGGGGATGACGACTCCATCATGCCCACCACTAATTCTATGCCTTTTCCTGTAGTGGCCTTTATAAAGTGCGGACTTCGGCTTCCACTCAACATCTTGTTTTGCGAGATAATCAACTACTATAAGTTGAACCCAATGCAACTTGGCATCAATTCCTATCGAGTCATTAATGGCATAATAACCTTAGCCAAACAAGAAAACGCTAGGATCACCTTAGCGATATCCAGTACTGCTACACCATATGTGGCCTCAAAAGAGATACGGGCTATGTTTACTACCTCAAGCCAAGGTCTACAGAGTACAAAATTGTAGTCGACCTCCCAGACTCCAACAAGGGAGCTGGAGACGATTACTTTATCACCTCGGGGAACTAGGGGTTCGCTCCAGATGAGGACCTTCATCTTTACCCTCTTCCTCGAACCGTTTTTGTAGGGGGCAATGGTAAGAGCCCTACGTCCATACTTATTTGTTTTTCAAAAAATTTCAAAGTCTTTAATATTTTATTTGCTTCTAACGTCGATTTTGCTTGCAGCTCTTCCTCAGCCACCAAAGGGTTTCCGTCAGTCTTTCTTTCCCAACAAAGACTTGAGGAGGCTTTTGGATCTGCCAGTTCTCAAGCGGAAGGCCCCTCTGCTTCTCAACTTCATCCCCCACTTATAAGTCGGTTCTTCCCGATGTCCCAAAGAAGAAGAAGAAAAGCCTTTCTCCACTTTCTGCCATAATTCCACAAGTCGCGTCCACATCTCGAACAGACCAAGGATCAACCTCTGATCCTGCTGAGCAGCCGTCAACCTCGGCTCCATACCTGATCCCACCATCTCAACGACATCGTCGGCAACGAATTGTGTTTTCTTCCGAGATGGGCCGCCAGAAAACTGTTGCAAAAGACCTCTTAGCCAGCATCCCTTCCGACATTGACGCTCAGCCAACGCAAACCCAGCCTCTACCAAAGCAAAAAAGAATTAAGAAGGCTCAACCAAAGGCCAAGGTGACCCGGTTGACACTGAGGACACTTTGCCGATCTCCAAACTGGCTGAAAGTGACAAGTCCCAGCCTACCATGGAGAAGAGGCGTGCCGAGGCCTAACCAACCGATTCTCCGAAATCAAAGAGGCCGAGGTCATCCTATGCAACCACCTCGGGGTCCAAAAAACATGATGCCCCCTGGGCCCCCAAAATCACTCTGGAAGATAAGCCAGTTATGGCCAATGATAGTGCCGATGACATTAATGTCGGCGTAGCCCTCAGTACCGCTCTGCTTCTCTCCGGCGATCTTAACCGAAACGCCGAGTTGAGCGAGTATGAAAACTATGCCCTGATGCTTCAACGCTCCGTTCAAGTAAGTGTCTTTATCTGGCAACTTTTCTTTTTTTCTGTTCATTCCATACTTGTAATTTTTTCTAACAATTTCTGTTCTGTTTTACTTTCAGGCCATCCAACATGCCCATTCTTTCTCAGTACAATCTTTTGAGAACCAGGAGAAGCTAGCCGAGAAGAAGAGGGAGGTCTCCACCCTTCAAAAGACTAATAAGAACTCGCAGTCAAAGATGAAGTCTCTGGAGGATCAGGCCGAGGCTGTCATCAAGGCTCAAAATGACGCCGAAGAAAAGGCAGACTCTGCTAAGGCCATCAAGAAGGTGCTTGAGGCCAAGAAGAAGGACGTCGAGGAGAAAACGGCCCAGGTCCAAAAAGAATTGCAAGACACTCTGGCAACCAAAGAGGCCGAAATCAAGGCAGCCGATGAAAAGGGCTACAACAAGGGGGTGACCGACGTCACGGCGGACTACGAAAAGCAGGTGAAGCAGGCATGCAACAGGGGTTTTACCCTTGGTTGGATGACTCTTCTAAAAAAACTTGAAGTCCCCGAGGACTCGCCCCTTAGGAACGCCGACGACATTCCTCTTCCATTCCCTCCAACTCCAACTCAATCCGATGACGACTCTGAATCTGAGGAGGAGGTTTTGATGAGGAAGTCAAAAGATGTTGCTGGGGCCAAGTCTCCTCCTCAAAATGAGCAAGTCCTGGATTTGACTCAAGATGAGGAGGATGATGAAGTCCCCAAGGATGCCACTCCAAAGAAGGCGTCATCGGACGTGCCTACTGCCGACAAGAGCATAGATGAAACCCTTCAAGAAATTGATGCTAAACTTGCGGCCAAGAAGGTTGCCGAGATGTTTTTTCAGCAGTCTTCCGAGATCCAAACCTAGCCTGCTACTGAAAACTCTTGATTTCATGTTTTTCTCTTTCTTTTGTGCTTTGTACTTTTCTTTTTGGAACAATTGTAGGCTTTGGCCGATATGTCAACTTTTTTAATATAACTCTCTTTTCTGAATGCTTGTATGTGTGTCTTCTCTGTATTACTCTTGTATGATTCCATACTTAAAATATATCTTTAGTATACACTTCAATCTCTGTGCAATCTTCTCGGGATAACACACCTCGGTCATATAGACTTCGTTTAATTTTAACTTGCAAAACTTTTCTCAAGTTTCAACTAGTATCATTATCTTGGTTTGACTTCAACTTGTAAACTTTTCTTAAGTTTCAATAAGTGTTAAACATCATATCGATTAACTTCAACTTGTAAACTTTTCTCAAGTTTCAACAAGTGTTAAACATCATATCAGTTTAACTTCAACTTGTAAACTTTTCTCAAGTTTTAACAAGTGGTAAACATCATATCGATTTAACTTCAACTTGTAAACTTTTCTCAAGTTTCAACAAGTGTTAAACATCATATCGGTTTAACTTCAACTTGTAAAATTTTCTCAAGTTTCAACAAGTGTTAAACATCATTTCTTCTCTCTGCCCCCTAATGTGAACCTAAGTTCCACTTGGGGTCTCATTATGCACGTATTTCGAAACAACATTATGTATCTTCATCAGTCACAAATATAGAAGAATTCTACGTAAGTCTTATTCATTATTTCGGCAAATAACAAAGAAAATCTAATGATAGAAAAACTTTAGATTACAAGTATTCTAGGGTCTTGGCAACTCTTTGCCCTCACTATCTTCTAGCTGATATGCCCCGTTGCCCAATACCGAAGTGATTTTGTAGGGTCCTTCCCAGTTTGGGCCATGCTTGCCCTCCTTGGGATCCTTCTTGTTGCCGACGAATTTTCTCAGGACTAGGTCGCCGACTTGGAACTTCCTTGGGTTGACTCTTTTATTATAAGCTCTGGCAAGCTGCTGTTGGTAGGCTGCAAGCTGAATTACAGCTTTCTCTCTTCTTTCTTCCTCTTCGGCTAGGCCCGAGCCGAGAAGAAAGAAGCGTTCTTCATCCCCCTCTTGGACGAGGATTTTCTTCAGTGTTTCTTCACTCTTTTTGGGGCTCCTTGCTGACATCCTCTAGGACCTCCACGTCCTCATCTTCAATCTCTATCTTCTCTGATTTTCGAATGCTGCAGGTGGATTTCATTGCTGCCATGGAGCAATTCTTTGCCTGCAGCTAATCTCCTCTAACCTCCTCAATCCCATACTCTGTTGGGAATCATAATAGTTGATGCAGAGTTGAGGGAATAACCCTCATTACATGCAACCATGGCCTTCCCAAAATGATGTTGTAAAGGGAGGGTGTGTCAATTATGGTGAACTCTGTTGTTATCTTCTTGGTGCCTGTTTGCACCTCCAAGCTGGTTGTTCCCAGTGGCCATGTCGGCGTTCCATTGAACCCGACCATTGGGCTATTGGACTGCACCATATCATCTGGGTGAAGGCCAAGCTCCTTGTAACATCGGACGTACATAATGTCACAAGAGCTGCCTTGGTTAATCAGGATGAGCTTTACTTGGCATTCCCCAACCTAGATGGATACCACCAAGGCATCATTATGCGGATGCTGCACCATCTCAAGGTCGGCTTCAGAAAAGGACACTACTGGTCCTTGGTACTCCTCTACCCGATGTCTCTTCTCCCCGACTTGGTAGACATGCTGCAGATGTTTTACCTTCTGGGTCTCCCCCCGAATCTCATTTTCGTTTACCTTCGAGTGAATTACATTAATTACCCGAGGTCCTCCTACTTGTGGTTGCTGTGCTGGAGGAGGTGGAGCTGCTATCGCCTGAGGCAATCTTGCCTGTTCTTCCCTTGTTCTGGTCTCATCGACAAGGTCTCTCAGATGGCCTTGCCTCACCAGGTTTTCCAAGTGTGTTTTCAGGGCTCTGCAGCCTTGAGTCATATGCCCGTTTTCATTGTGGTAAGCACAATGCCTGCCAAGGTTTCTTCCCATGAATTCTCCTGGTGCTCTTGCTGGTGTTCTGAAATAGGGTTGGTTTCGAATTTGATCCAGGACTTTGTGAATTGGGATTCGGAACACAGTTGTCACTGCCTGTGTAGCCCTTAGTTCTATCTCCTGCTTGCTGGATTCGTTGTTACCTCGGTCTCGCTTCAGCGAACCGTTTCCTTTCTCTTGTATTTAGCTGGAGAGAACTGGCAGAATAGATGACACCTAGCTGACCTGCAACAGAAAGAGAAGATTCCGGCGGTGGTTCGTCCACCCAGGGGCACTTTGACGATCAAGTCAGTACATCTCTCAAAGATAATCAATAGTGCTAAATTCACTGTTCAGAATATAAATTGCGTACCTTAGACCCATGGGGGTGCCTCTCTTTTATAATTAACTTAATCCTTGTCCCACTAGAAGCCTAGCTTCAATGGACTCTTGCTCAGTGCTTATCCTGGACTCTCTAATAGATAAAGATAAACTCCCTAAGAGTGTTATTCTTATCCATGCTAAAGTCCTTCATCATTCTAAGACTCTCGTGCCTTATCCGCTTATCTCGGATTCCGATATCTTCGGAGATAACCTCGGCCTTGTCGAGATCACCTCGGCGTTACCACCAGGACACGTGGCACCTCGGCTGACACGTCGGCGTCACCTTGGCCACGTGTTGGTACTTAGAAAATATATCCCCACACAATCTGATGCAATCTCCCCGAAGGATGAGGGAAACACTTTACAGAGCAACGGCTCGTAAACCATGAAAAAAGGTTGCACACTTGAGTAGAAAAAGAAGAAACAAATCCTAGATGTTGGAGCATAAACACCTCTTTTTCAAGCAAACCATGAAAAAAGGCATTTGAAATATCCAATTATTTCAAGGGCTAATGATAATGAAAAGTAAGACACAAAAGAATGCAAATAGTAGGCTGTTTGACAACAGGACTAAAGGTCTCCTGAAAATCAATCCTATGCTGTTAGAGATAACCCTTAGCCATCAATGTTGCTTTATGTCGTGCAATAGTACAATCTTAATTTCTCTTGACTTTAAACACCCATTTACACCCTATGGTCAGTTTATGAGGTGGAAGAAAAACAAGAGACCATGTGTGTTAAGTATGCAAGGCATTAATTTCCTCTTGCATGGCTTTAATCCGAATAGTTGATAAGAGAGCTTCTTTGTAAGAAAAAGGTTCAGAGTCTACAAAAAGATTAGGAGAAGAAGACTTGATAGCTGATAAACAAGACTTAAACTTGGTGAGCATAGGATATGTGTTTTATTAAGGAAGGTGGAGGCAAAAAAGAAAGTTGTATAGAAATAGACTGAATAAGAATAGGAAGATCAAAAGTAAGATAAGGAGAACTAGGCTGCAGAGAATGAGACCTAGGCTGTAAAGATTCAAAACTAGACTACAGAGTGGCAGAACTAGACTGTAAAGAGACAGACCTAGACCTAAGCTACAGAGGAGTAGATTTGGGCTATAGAGAGGCAGAATTAGACTGCAGATGAGAAGAAATTTACTAAGAAAAATTGGGCTAAGAAACAAAAGGAGAAGACCAAAAAATTGATATAAAGAAGACAGACTAGAAGAAGAAGAAGAAGATTGATAAAGAGTATTAAAGGAAAACATGATTCATTGAAATGAACATGCCTAGATAAATACACTCGACCTGTAAGAGGATCCAAGCATCTATATCCTTTGACAAATGGATGATAGCTTATGAAGACACATGAGAGAGATTTGGGTTAAATCTTATGAGAGACATAAGGTTTGAGCCAAGGGAAACATTGATAGCCAAAGACCCTTAACTGAGAATAATTAGGAACAGATCTGAAAAGCAACTCATAAGGAGACTGATGTACTAATTGAGAAGAAGGCATTCTATTGATAAAAAAAGTAGCTACAACAATAGTATCAAACTAGTACTGAATAGACATAAAAGCATGATGCAATAAGGCAATAGCATAATCAATTATGTTTCCTCTCTGCTACACCATTTTGGGGTGGTGTATAAGGACAATAATGCTGATGAATAATGCTCTCAGAAGCAAGAAAATATTTCATTTTATTATTAAGTATGAAATTGTTTTTCCACATATGCTTTAAATTCCACAAATTTGGTGTAAACTTCACTTTTATAAGACGGGGGATAAAGCCAAGTGAATTTAGTATAATCATCCACAAAAAGAACATAAAACTTGTAAGGAGAAGTAGATTGAAAAGGTTCCCATACATTAGTATGAATTAAAGAAAGAGGTTGATTGCTAGTGGAATTAGACAACTGAAATAGAAGCCTATGGCTTTTAGAAACACAGCAATCAATACAATCTTAAGATGTTGATTTATTAGAAACAAAAGACAAATGCTTCTTAAGATGATGAAATTTCAAAGAACTAGGTGTAAGTTTCTGAATAATTCTGTATATTTAATTGTGTCAATTTACAAAGAGTTCATCATTTTATATAGCCCTAAATCTAAATCTATTATTGAAAAAGGAAATACTAACTAATTCCTATTTACACAATCATGCGATACATACACAACATGCCATATATACAATATATTCTCACACCCCCACTCAAACTCAAGGTGTTTTAGCAGAAAACACTGAGAGTTTGCTAAGAAGAAACTGAAACCAAGCGGTAGTGTAAGTCTTGGTGAAGAAGTCAGCAAGTTGCAAAGGCGAAGAGACAAAAGAAAGCGAGATAGAGCCAAACTACAGATGTTGTCGAATAAAGTGACAATCAATCTCAATGTGTTTCGTCCATTCATGGAAAATAATATTGTGGGCAATCTGAATAGCACTGCGGTTGTCACAATAAAGGGAGGTCGGAGAAGACTAAGGTATACCCAACTCGGTCAAGAGACAACGAAGCCAAGGAGATGACGGTGTTTATGCTCAACTCAACCATTTTAGGCAAGTGTATCTGTACAGTAAGTTTGGTGAATGGTACCCAAATTGGCCAAATACTCACAGAACTCATTTTTAAAATATTCCCCACCCAAGTTAGACCGTAACACTTTAATTGTAGACCCAAACTAAATAGTAATCATAGACTGAAAGGTACGGTACATCTGATAGAAATCGGACTTATAAGTCATAAGATAATCCCAATTGTAACAGGTGCAATCATCAACAAATGACACGTAGTATGCAGAACCCCTCTTGGTGAGAACAGGAGAAAGACCCTAAACATCAGTATGAACTAAAGAAAACGGTGTAGCAGATATAGAAGTACTGTTACGGAAAGGTAAGGCTGTCATTTTGGCAAGTTTACACCCCTAACACTTGATAAGTTGACTAGAAGAAACTTTACCCAATATACCTAACTGAGCTAAAGATCGTAAGCGGTCAGCAGACAAATGCCTTAATTTGAAATGCCACAAATAGAAAAGACTAGACAGAGAATCTAGCTGAAAAGAATAAAACACAGTCGGAGAGGTAGTCATAGGCCGATGCAAGCTCTGCACCACATAGAGGTCTCTAACTGTACGACCAGTCCCAATCTGCTGTTTGGACATTCGATCCTGCACAGAATAGATAGAAGAAGAAAATATAACATCACAACCAGAGGCATCTAGTTAACTAATAGATAATAAACTGACAGATAACTGAGGAACATATAAAACAGATGGAATAGAGACTGCAGACATAGCAGACGGTAGGATCTGACATACCAGACCCATTAGCAACATTAACAGTAATAGGAAAGGGAGGGGGAGTACAATTCTGAAGTAAAGAGAGATAAGGAGTCATATGATAAGAGGCACCAGAGTCAAAAAGCCAGACAGACGAAAAGATACCTGAAGAAGACCCAAGCAAACCTGAATGAAGAGAGGAAACAATGAAGGTAGATGGAGATCGTTGGGAGGTAGACAATATATGCTGAAGCTGGCTAATTTGAGCACTCAAGGAAGCCAAGTTAGGATCAGGAGCCGAAGTAGATACAGTAAAATCGGATAGTACTCAGAGGAGAAGCGCATGATTGGATCGAAAACTGCTGAGAAGAAGAAGCAGACAAACATCCATTCTTGGGACAATGGTACTTCCAATGACCCCTTTGATGGCAGTAGGCACATTCATCCGAAGCCAAAGATATCATAATAACTAGAAAATTGAGGAGTTCAAGTGTGCCCAAAATTTTGTAGGGTTAAAATGCAATAAAAAATAACTGAGTAGTCAAAAAAGAGTCCGTGTTTTTTATTTTTTTAAAAAATAAGACAAAGTTTATATGAAAGGTATATATTTAGACCACCAGATGATCAAATAACAGTGAGAGAGAGAGAGAGAGAGAGAGAGCTGGACTAGTCGAAACAGAGAGACAAGCACCAATCGAAACAGAAAGAGAAGGCATCTTGATGTCGTTATAACCTAACCTTGCAAGTCTAGCAATAGCGGCGACTCAACTTCACGAGTCCAACTACAGATCACAAACCAGAGGCTAGGGTTTTCGTAAATAGGTCGCAAGGCAGAGAACGAAAGAAAGAGACGAACCAGATGACCAGATGAAGGACTACTCGGGACCTTCGATCGATCCAGATGAACACAGAAGAAGAGAGAGTCACGACCTGTGACTTAGAGACAGCTTCTATGGTTTTGGTTAAGAGATAGCTCTGATACCATGTACGTTTCTGAATAATTTTGTATATTCAATTGTGTTAATTTATAAAGAGTTCATAAGTTTATATAGCCCTAAATCTAAATCTATGACTGAAAAAGGAAACACTAACTAATTCCTATTTACACAATCATGCCATATATACAATATATTATTTTACACAATCACACCATATATACATAACATGCCATATATATATAATATATTCTCACACTAGGATGACCAAGCCTATTATGCCATGTTTCTTTAGACACAGGAGCTAAAGAAGAACTAGAATTAGTACTAAAATATGCTTGCGCCTATGAAGAAGGTGCAACAGTAGATGGAAGGAAATAATAGAGATCATTGTCATTAGTTCTTTGTGAAGCACTCTCTTGGAATGCTTGTCCTGAATAACAAAATTAACATCATCAAATGTAATGAACCAATTGTTATCCCATGCTAATTTTTGAACAGAAATCATATTTGAAAAAATAGAAGAAGTCTGAAGAAAATTGTTTAATTGGAAAGAATGGTGAGGAGTAGGTAAAATACCCTTGCTAGCGTATTGAATGGGAATAGAAGTGCCATTGCAAATGGTAATTTGATTTGTACCTTGATACGGTTGATAGCAACTCAGATTACTCATGTCCTTGGTGATGTGATCTGTAACAATAGAATCAAGAAACCAAGGCATTAGCATTGGTGAAGATGATGAACCAGAAACAACAAGGCCAAAAAAAACAACAAATGCTTTGGATTGTTAAGGAGCCTGAGATAAGACAAACTAAGAGAACTAAAACTAAAAGTCCATACGATACCAGTAATCAAGAGCTATGTGACCAAAACCACCACAGATCTGGCATTGTGGAGAAGAAGTTCTGCTTCAACCTCGAAAGAACGAAGTAGAACCTCTATTGTTGTCATAACCTCGAGATTGAAATCTACCTCATTTGCCCCCTCTTTATGATCCTCTTCCTCTGAAATTAGCATGATTAGAACCATAAGACTGAAAATTAGATGGAGTGCCTTTAATAGAGGCAAAAGCAACTATAGGTTCAGAAGAAGAAGGCTTCTTAAGTTTGGATTCCATATTTATTTCTTTAGAACAAAGGAGAGATGACACTTCTTCCATGGTAATAAAACCTAATCTGGCTCGAGTGTAAGTTGCAAATGCATCATATTCTTCTAGTAATCCGTTTAAAGTGGTTAACACTAAATCCTCAGCTTCAATCATGACCGAAACAAGAGCTAATTCATCAGCAATTTCTCTGATCTTAGCAAGATATTCAACCATTGACTCAGTTTTGTTAGACATTATTTAATTTGTACTTCAACTAATGTACATGAGATCAAGAGAAAGAGGTGTAATGTTTATGCAAAGTAGACCACACCTTAGAGCGATGGAGAAATTGTAGCACAATAGAGTAGATAGATGGAGAAAGACTTGCAGTAATACAACTGAACGAGTGCACATCAACAAGATTCCATTGCACTCATTCAGGATTAGAAACACTTTTTCCTAAAGCATCAATGATTGTTAATGGTGGACAAGAGATTGTATCATCCACATAACCAAGGAGATCTATAGCTCGAAGGATATTCTGCCATTGAGTTTTCTAGATCACAAAACTTGTTGCATCAAGTTTGACAGTGACAAACAAAAACAAATTGGAAATTAACAAGGAAAGATTTGAATGAATCGAAGAGATTGAAAAGCTTGAAAGTGCAGCAATAGTGGATGTTGAAGCCATGAATCACTATGTTCATTAGAGCTCAATGCTCTAATACCATGAAGAAACTCAACATTCATTCATTTCGTTTCACAATAGATCAAAACAGTCTTTACATGATATGTATATATACATAAGGCAGTTACAACTAATCTATCTCCACTCAACTAACTAATACACACACACATACTCTAACAAACTCTTACTCTAACTAACTAACCAACTATAGGCTTGAGCTGATGATGTGGTTGCAGCTGCAACACTGATGATGATGATAAGCTGCAACTGTTGTTTGATATCTTATAAATATTATTTTGTTTGTATATTATTTAGATTTTCAGGCAACCTTTGTTTTAGTAATTGCACCAATATTTTGTATTGGTTTTGATTATTATTATTATTATTATTATATTTTGGTTTCATTCAATTCTCCATCTTTTGATTTCTCTTTATTTTCTCATAATGTAAAAACTACAACTCCCTCTCCACGCATTGTTACCTACCTTTTAATTTGCTTTTAGAGAGTCAATACATCCATCATTCATGCCAATACACCCGTCCTTCATGTCATAGGAAATCGAAAATGCATGACTTTTCTCTTTTATTTATTTGCTTGAAAATAATTTTCACAATACTAATATGGTAAGAGCTATCCAAGTATGAACTCCATTATTATTACTATTATTACTATGTGCAAGTCCACTCATTTGAAGCAAAACAATGTTGATGAGTAATTCATTTTGTTGGTTTTTTTTTCTTTTTTTTTTCTTTAAATTGGGTGTTACATATAGAATTTTGTTTATTTTGTGATATACTTTTGTTCTTCTTAACTTGCTGTCAAGAAGTATGGTTTGCCATCGAGATTGTCTCAGCTTGTGTGGTCTTCTCTTAGCAAACCTTTATTTAAAAATTTTATAATCTCTTTGTGGTACGTGTGAATCTTTGTTCAATTGTTTCTGTGGGGACATATTTTTTAGGTTGTCCACGTAGCTAAGATCATTAGTTGAGGTGCCACGTGGATGGATCATGCTGCTAAGATATGATGTGATCATACCAGAATTCGATACATTCTGATATTGGACAAGAGTCCTAGATGATTTGAGATTCTCTGTTTGGATAGAGATAAGACTCTAAGAGGAGTTCATTCTAATCTAAATAAGAGGAGTCCAACATAGATGTTATCCTTATAAAAGATAGAGTCCTATGAAATAAGACTTCTAGGAGACAACAGTACTGCTAGTTATAAAAATAAGACACACTAGTAGGTTGAAGGTATGCTTTTACTTGAGAGTTGTTTACTTGTGCTGATATTTTGTGAGATAAGTTGACTGACTTGATCGTTAGAGTGCCCTTGGGTGGACGAGCCACCGTTGTGTTTGTTGTCTTCTTGTGTGCAAGTGTTCGGCTGTTCTATTCTTCCGTGTGCTCTACGGCTAAATTCCTTAGAACTTGGCGATGAGATCTAGTTTGGTTGTGAGGTCAACAATCAACACCCACAGTTTCTACTTTTTAGATGATATCATAATGGTCTTACCCTTTTTTTAAAAATATATATATATATATACTAATTTAAAAAGGCCTGTACAAGGCACATGCTATTATTAAAATATGTTTAAGGTTTGTATTTTGATATCTTTTTAAAAATTAAAATATTATTTTTATGAAATTGAATAGAATAAATCATTAGATATATGATAGAATTATGTAGTATGATATCTATTATTTTTTGATTTATTATACACCTTATGATGTAGACTCCAATTCTATTATTATATCATCTTGGGTGAATTTATGAATCGTTAACATTTCTTCCGAATTTATTAAAAAAAAAATTATGGTGTATAACTTTTCTCAATTGATAAATATAAAATAAATATTGAGATAATTCTCTCATCTAAAAAAAACTATTAAGATAATTCACTGAACTAATAAAAAAATAAAAAAATACACATATGTACAAATGACTAGAAATGACTAATTTTTAGTTAGTTATACATAAATCATACTCACATAACAAATGACAATTTTTGTTAATAAGTAAATCATGAAGTAAATTAATAATTTTTAATGATATGTAAAATATTTTTTAGTTAACCATTTTGTTAATAAATAAATTATTAAGTCAATTAACAGTTTTTAATAAATTATTAAGTCAATTAATAGTTTTTAATGATATGATAAATGTTTTTTAATAAATAATTTTGATAATTTCTTATTATATAGGAGAATATTTTTTTTCATGATTATTATATTAAATTAAAATTTATAACAAACGATAATTTATTATAGTTTAATTTCTTTTTCAACAATGTCTTCCAATAGGTAAAAGTTACAAACAAATACACAAAAAGTTTTAATAATAAAGAAAAAAACAACCTTGACACCCTCAAACCGGTTTTGCAGTGCATCTTAGGCTATGTTTGGCAAAAAAAATTTAAATTAAAATAGTCACAAAAATATAAAATAAGTTAAAAAATCAATAAGACAAAATGTCAAATTCAAATCATAATCATTTCACTTTTCTCTTACAAAAATAAAAAAAACTAAAAAAATCTACCTCAAACGAGATTTTTTAATTCCAAACTAAAAAATCAATCCACATTTTAAACAAAAACTAAAACATGCAAATTCACATAAAATACGGAGAATGTACAAACACATGACTAAAAGGAAACAAATATGTTTAATAACTTATGCTGCATCATCCTAATCTGTAAATCTCAATAAAACAGGTAAAAGATTAAAAAAAAAAAAGAAAAACTAATTTAAACATTGTATCATAATCATGTAATCTGATGGAGACCCGTCAAACAGTTTACACATGCATACTGTCCACTAGTGCAGTGTTCAAAAGATTTGTCCATGAAAAACAAAAGAAGTGGCTTTGGGGCGTTTTGGCAGAAGTCAGTTTTTTTATTTTTTAACTTTTTTAAATCATATTCACTTTGCTTAGTTTTCATTTTTTAAAAATAATTTTCAGAAAATTCTACACTCTTATTTTTTGTGTTTTTTTGTTTTTACTGAATTTTTTAAATATTTTATGTAATTTTTTTACTTTTTAGACACACCTAACATAAATACACCTAAAAAGTAAAAAAATTGTAAAAAAAATCTTTTAAAAATTCACTAAATACCAAAAATACAAAAAAATATAAGAATTTAGTACATTTTTTGTATTTTTATGTATTTCTTAATTTTTTAAAATATTTTTTCACATTTTTTTTACTTTTTAGACACATCTAAGTAAGGTGCATCTAAAAAAGTAAAAAAAATGTTTAAAATTTTAAAAATATTCACTAAAAACAATAAAACACGAAAATCAAAAAACTCAGTTTTTAAAAAATTTAATTCAGAAAACTTAAACCAAACACAGTGATTATTTTTCTATTTTTTTATAAAAAAAGTTAAATCATATTATTTTTCTATTTTTTCGTAAAAAAGTTAAAATACTTTAAAAAAATTTTAAAAAATCAATTTTTTACCAACTCTATGCATTTCAAAAAATTAATTTTTCACCCAAAAAAAAAAAGACTAAGGAGTTGTTTGGGATGTTTTAAATAAGCTTATTTTTTATCTTTTTAGACTAAAAAATTAAGGAACAAAATATGAATGTTTGGGTTAACTTTTTGACTTTTTATAAAAAATATGTATTAAAAAATTATATAAATTAATACATAAAGAAAAATTAAGATTAAAAATTATACAGTTATAATTTTTAACTTTTGATAAATAATAATAACTTTTTAAATAATTTTTTAATTTTTTAATTTTTTTTTTAACTTTTCAAACTTTTTTATGAGAGAAAGAGTAATAATTATGAATTAGATGTGATATTTTATCTTATTAAACTAAAAAACTATTTTATTTTTTTGTGACTATTTTAACTTAAAAAAATCCAAAACTAAACTTTTCAAACAAGCTCCATAAACCCCTCAAATTTTCTCTTGTTGATCATAAATGAGAGACAAAAATAGAGGTATTGTGTGTGTTTGCTTGTCTGTGTGAGAGTCAAAAAGAGAGAAAAAATACCTAATAAACTCAGTAGATTGTAGAGGATAAAAACATTGCAAATATGTGGTGTAGATAGTAGATAAAGATGTCGTGATTGATAAAGAATGATAAACCCTTATTTCAGTATGTTGCTCTCGCCTCTTTCTCCAACCAAAATCAATTTTACTTCACCCATGTCAGATTCGTTGGACTCGTGGATTGGGTCTCTACTCTAGTTTCTTTTGCTCCCAATCCACGAATTAACCTCAGTATTTTGCTTTCCATTGTTTCCTTATTTCCTCTAAATATATATATATATATATATCTATATAATAAGGGAGAAGAGTTTTTAAAAATGTCCTATGTGGCAAGAAATTGTCATAGAGATACATTTATGACCAACGGTTCAGATCAATCTTAATCAAAATCTAAGGGTCAAAATCAAAATCTAGCATAGTCAGCCTCTTTGGATTCCTCCTAACGAGTACCAAACACACTTCCCTATCTCTCTCTCACAGTCGTCTTCCTCTCTCTCTCTTCTCTTTGGTTTTCAAATTTTGATCTCTTCTCTCTGGTTCTCTCTCTCTCTCTCTCTCTCTCTCTCTCTCTCTCTCTCTTCTACCCACTCTCCGTTCTTGGTTTTATGGCAACTTGGTTGAGATTTGAGCGCACTGTTTGATCAAATGCAAGGTAGATCGGTCGACGCAACCCAACGAGAAAGAGATCGGTATCCTCTTTGAATTTTTCCTCCCTTTTCTAGCATATCTAGGATTTCTCAGTTCATTTTTTTTTTCTTTTTCTTTTTGGGCTTTTTTTGTTTTATGTGTCTCTTTGTATACATACACTATGTTCTATAAAATGCCTCGCATAGGTCTTTGAAATATTTTTCTAAAATGGGTCTCCAAAATGCCTCAAAATTTTTATTTGGATTTTTGTTATATGCAACACGAGAGTGTAATTTTTTAGGGGGTAATCAAATGACCTCAATTATATGGGTTTGATTGTGTTTTTCATTTATATTATGTGATTTGTTTCACCGTTCCATTAATCTTTGTTTCTCATTTGGGTTTGATTGTATTTCTCATTTATATTATGTGATTTGTTTCTCATTTATATTGCCTCAATTAAAATCTGTATCTTTACCCCTCTATATTTTGTGTGTATCTCTTCATGCATACGCCATGTTCGGTAAAATGCCTCAATTAAAGTAGTTTATTTTCTTTTGGTTAAACCAGCTGCTTATATAATTCTATTTTTTTTTTGTTCAAATAGTGAGTGAATCTATTATAACAGGCCAAGTAAATGTAGTGTATGGTGGTAAGGTTTAGCAAAAATAGAGGTATATTCAAATTGGTGATACAAACAATGGGAGTTCGATGTTATTTTTAATAATAAACATTAGGCAATTTTTGGACAAGGGATAATGGAGCTTGCTTACTTATATTTTCTATTCTTTGGAATGACATAGGCACGGATTTATTAAGATTATTTGAAACTTTCATTTGCCTAAGATTAAAATTTTAAAACTTCCACTCCCTCTCTCTTTCTCTCTCTCTCTGATGCTTTTAATTTTATTTTTCGAGTTGTAGGTCCCCAAAGTCCATCAAGGACCAAGGTTGAGAGCTGCAAGTTTTCTCTATCCCAACTACTCTCTTCCAGTAAGTCTTTACTTTATTCCCATTCTTAGTAATGTTAAATTAAGTTCCATTTGGGTACTCTCTCTCTCTCTCTCTCTCTCTCTCTCTCTCTCTCTCTCTCTCTCTCATGCTTTTGTGTTTTTGTGGGTATGCTTTCTTTCATGTCTTGGGTTCTGTCAATTGATTTCGTAAACAATTTCATCAATATTTTAACAATGCCTTCATCAATTGATGAGCGGTTCTCTTTTTCCCTTAAAATGAGCTGTTTCTTCACTACATACATAGCCGTGGTGTGTCAACCTCTTAAGCAATTTTAGTGTTCATATTAATTCAAACATGCACAATATCAATATCAATATTGTGGCCTAGTTTTTACTACTTTTTTTTTTAATCCAAATTTTGTTTTTTGTTGTTGCAGTGCGTTGGCTACTTCCCATGAGCAAACCAAATGGATCTAAAAGGGTTGGTTCATATTTTGCTTATGGGAGGATTTGAATAGTTGGAGCTATTTGAATATATATATATTTTTTTTTGCAGCTGCTATTCGTAGCATTTCAATGCACCATGTTAACCCTTTAAAGGTATCCTAATTCTTTAATAGAATGCTTGGCTTCCATTGGGAATAAAATTGTTCAATCTGTTTTTAGTTTACGAATTTTTTTTTAAATTTAATATTTTCATTTCTAAGTTACTGAAAATGATAAATGATAAAACATATATACTCATTTCTTATTATAGAACATTTGTTTTGTCATATGGTTGCTTGGTCTAATTATTAGTTCCCTATTATTTGTCATATGTCATTTTAGCTACCATTTAGTAGGTTTGTTTATGTAGTGTTGAATGAATTTTTTTTTTTCTTCAGTTTCTTTATGGATAACTGAAAAGGAGTGCAGTTGGGCATAATTGTTTGTGTTTCTTTATGGTTTTGATTTCATTTATATGAATATGAAATGTGTTGAGATATATGTTATTAGAATCATACGATTTGCGATTCGATTCAGTGGGTAATCAATATGAACAGGTTGTATGAGTCGCAAATAGCCATGAATCTAGGTGAATCGTGAAGTGAATTGATTCGATTTGCTAAAATCAATGTTTGACTTTTTTTTTTAGTTTTTTATTGTTGGAAAAGGGTTCAGACAACCTTTTTAAGGTCTTTAGGATTACTATATGCCATCTTTTGACTTTCTCCCTCCCTCTTTTGTTAGTTGTTCATATCTCTTTATTCCCCTTAACATTACATCCACAAGTTAGTAGAGTTTTGTTAGTTTTATTTATAGATTTATTTATTTTTGCTACTGTTGTTGAAATATATATATAAAATTAAGATGAATCTTCCTTTCGAATTCTGCAAACCCTTCTGCTCCTTCATCTATGTTGGACACACCCACCTTTTATTGTAGTAGTTTTTTTTTTCTTTTTTTGTTTGTTTGTTTGTTTTTTGTTGTTGTTGTTGTTGTTATCCAAGGAATTAGGTTTAAGTATGAAAGATCTTTTCTCCTAAAAAATCAATGCACAATTTTTTGTTGAGTTGGAGTGTTGTAGAGAAATTATCAATTCATGTAAGGCTGATGTTTTTATTCTTAATGCTTTGTACATGTGACGGAGGCATTGAAATTTGGTGAGGAGAATAGTTCTGAAGGCTCCATCAATAGAGGTAATCAAGATTCCATCCTTTTTTTTGCTTCTATTTTTTATTTTTTGTACATTCATGTTGTAAGTTGATTATTTAATCTTTTACTCGATTTCCATAGTTCAAAGACCAACTTCCTCATGTCACTTGGAATAAATTACAACCTATTTCCCGTTATTTTAATTAAATTTATTGTTATTCATTCCATTCTAAGGATTTGGGTATAGTTTTGCAATAATTGATGTTCAAACTAGTTGGTTTTACCATTATATAGTTTATGCTACTACAATGTTCACCTAATGCTTGATAAATTGTTTCTCTATTTGATGTGTTTGATGTGTTTATTAATTCACAAGGAATGGAAGGTGAGGGGAGATTAATCGAATGATCAAACTTTTGGTTGAGGAAAAAGTTCCCCTTTGCTAAACTTTTGATTCGGGTGAGGAAAAAGTTCCCTTTTTCTTGACTGGGTTGAGTTTATGAATTTATCTATTTTTTGGATAATGTTTTCTTTGCAAATTATTTTTATTATTTTTGGGAAAGACCAAAAAAATTAGCAGTTTTTTGTTTTTTGTTTGCATTACTTTTAAATAGTTTGAATGCTCTCAATTGAATCTCAGTTGTGAGTTTATGAAATCTTTCTTTTGAGATTGTGGTTTGAAGATTTTTGAAACGGATGCTCCTTGCATTGTGGTGCCAAAGATATTTATGAAGGTTATCAAAGAAAGAGCATTTTTCTTGGTTAGTAAATCTCTCTCTTTTTCCCTCTATATGGATGTGTCTCTAAAACATTTTTTTGATATATAGTAGTTTCTCGTGTGAACCCCACATATGTATGTATGCGTAAAATATTTGCTACATAGATTAAAAAATAGAGAGGGGGGTGTGTGGGTGTGGGATGAGGGAGAGTAGAGATAGAGGGAGGCAAACAGTGCAGATAAATGAATAAAATGGTGTGAGACAAATTGTTTCTTGAAAAGTTATCTGCCTAAGTGCTGAATTCCATGTCTCTAAAAGACTAACATTCTCAATTTTAGAAATTAAATATATTTGCTGAATCATTAGTGCTTGATGATGGAGGGAGGCATTTATAAACTTTAGTGCTTGATAATGTATTTAAGAACTAAAATCTAATAATGTGTTTAGAACTTTCAATTAGTGGTTGATGATTTTTGCTTTTGCAACTATTATAGATAGTGCTTGATGTTTTGAGATTGGTGTAATTCATAGACATGTATGCTTGATTGGAGGGTTAGTTGATTGCCCAAAGAGAGGTGGTTTTGTTGATTAAGGTTTAGTTTTTTCTATTTTTTTTTACTTTCTATTTTTCTCTCTCTGTAATTGGTAAGCTTTAGCAAGAGAGAAGTGTAATACGAAGAGTTTGAAACTTAAGCTTAGAAAAGTAAAATGAGTGTTGTAACTAACTAATACTGCAATATCACTCAGACTTGTAATATGTTCATGAGTTTGCTAATCATACATTTACTAATTGATACATTTTTCTTGCTACATTTTGGGCTTCGAGTGGCAGTGTACGATTTTTCTTTCCATGCCTTTTCTTTTTAAACATTACCTATCAATAGTTGACATGAGAGATTATATGTTCATGAGTTTGCTAATCATACATTTACTAATTGATACATTTTTCTTGCTACATTTTGGGCTTCGAGTGGCAGTGTACAATTTTTCTTTCCATGCCTTTTCTTTTTAAACATTACCTATCAATAGTTGACATGAGAGATTATATTGCAATCATTGAGATTATATTCTTTTTGAATTTCAGCTGAAGTTCAAATGAGATTAACCTCCTCAATTAGAACAAGAATGATTGATAGCTTGGGTAAGTATAGCAGTGATGCTATAAGAAAGGAACAATTTTTCTCTAAAATTATTTTGTGAATAAATTTTTCATGTACTACATAAAAGATTGGACAGGAGAAGATTAATTCCAACATTATTTCCACCGTGCCTAAACTAGTAGTTGAATAAGGAGAATGCAAAAACCCATAACTAAAAGGAAACAAACAAATTTCTTTAATAACTTATATTGCATTATCCTAAGCTGTAAATCTCAATAAAACAGGTAAAAGATTAAAAAAAAAAAACTAATTTAAACATAGTATCATAATCATGTAAACTGATGGAGACCCATCAAATAGTTTACACATGCATACTGTCCACTAGTGCAGTGTTCAAAAGATAATACCATCCATGAAAAACAGAAGAAGTGGGTTAGTAATCAAAAGTCAATTTTTAATTTATTTTTAATTATATCATTTTTTATGTGTTTTTTAAAAAAATAAAAAAAAATCAGTTTTTAACCATTAAAAAAATAATAATAATACACTCAGCCCATAAATTTAATTCTCAATTTTATTTGGTGAAAGATTTATTAGGCATTCAAATATTTTATCCAAAATGACAAACTTAAACAAGATAATCAAAATGGCCCTCTGTATAACAAAACCCTAACACAGTCGGCGTCTCTCTCTCTCTCCTCTTTCTCTTTCTCCTCAACCGACGAATCACTACCGTCATCGTCAACACCACCACCACCTACTCTCTCTCTCTCTAAAACACACACGCTCTATATATATCGCGGTGGTGATGGAGGAAGAAACTACGCTTCCGTTGGCTCTTCTCAATGCCAGAGTCGGCCGCCTCGCCGCCACCCTCTCCTGTCTCAGCTGAAGCAACAGAGCACCGTCATTCGGTTGCAGTTGCTCATCAATCCAAAGCCAAACCCTAGACCCTGCTGCTTTCGATCTCAGATCTCCGACGCGAACTTCCTCTTCCGCCTTTGTCGCAAGCCTCGCTGCCTCCTCCTCTTTCCGATGGCAGCTTTAGCCATGGACGACGTCACAACGGCAACTCTCTGGTCAATACTCCACTGCGTCTAAACCAGACCTCTCTCCTCTTCATCTTCTGCCACCCCCGATCTGTCGTTGCTATTGATCTGAACAATTCTGGTGTCGCCGCTCTCCGTGGATCTTCCTTCTCCGATAGAAGCTATATACATATATATGTTTGAATCTATATATATATTGCTCTGTTTTTTCTTTGTGAAGTTTTTTCACTTTGAATTTGATCATACTTAAACGATTTCTAGTTCATTTCTTAGCATATTTGAGTACTAGAAGCTCATATGTGTTTTAATCAAAATTTTTGATTTAATTCTAGTCCAGAGGCTATAGATTTTATATTTTTTTGTTCTCATTGATTATATGAAAGTATAATCAAAAAAATTAAACAGATCACTTTTAAAAATTTTGACAAATTGCTATCTGTTCATCAACAACAAATCCTTATATGTTCATCAACAACATCACCAAATCATATCTGTTCATATTCATCGTCATCAACAACATAAAAATAAATAAATAAATAAATACAACATATTTGTTGAGCTCATCACCGAATATTATTTGTCTGTCATCATCAACATAACCTCAGACCATATCTTTGAAAAGATTTATTTTTTTCTTACATCGTAACTATTCTTTTTAGCATATTTATTATTTTTTTGTTATTTTTTCCTTTTATTGTAGGATGTGTTTGGCCTTTGAATCTTGTTCAGTTGTTGATTTTAATATAAATGTTTTACATGTTTAAATTAAAAATTTGAAAAAAAACTCCAGTCTCTTACTCTCTCATCTCTTACTCTCCCAACTGCATCTTTTGTGTAAGACTATTGTCTAGCTAAAATTGTGTCAATATTTGGTGGAGTGAAGTTTGGAGTGAAGGTGATAGGGACATTTCAAACCCTCAATCTCTTCCTCTCTCTTCTTCTCCGTCCAAAATTCCAGTCAACATTTTATACCCATTTCATCATCTCTTTGTTTCTCTCTCCACCTGGCTCCTGCAGCCAGTGTAGCATCAAAAAATGTTCAACTGCATCTTCTATTGTCTAGCCAAAATTGTGTCAACATTTGGAGGAGTGAAGTTTGGAGTGAAGATGAAAGAATCATTTCAAACCCTTAGTCTCTTTCTCTCTCTTCTTCTCTGCTCAAAATTTTAGTCAACATTTCAAACCCATTTCATCATCTCTGTTACTCTCTTTTACTCCCTCTTCTCCTAGCATCAGAAAATTTTCAACTGCATCTTCTGTATTAGACTCTTGTTTAGCCAAAATTGTGTCAACATTTGGAGGAGTGAAGTTTGGAGTGAAGATGAAGGAGAGCAGTCTTCACTTTGTATATGTATATATATGTTGCCCTCCATGCTACTATTCTCAAACTTGCAATTGTTGTTTCTCTCTCAATAGAGGATTTAGGGTCTCAAAAAAGGGTTTGTTCTTATATTTTTGTTTTTCTTTTTCAGATATTTTGTAAATTCCATTGAACTAATAGTAATATTTATGTTTTCTTTTAATATGGTCGAATTTTATACATGAGAAATGGGAAGCGAGGATACATGCATACTCTCCGTCCTACTCAACTTTCTGTCAATGTTTTCAAGAGGACATCCAACAAATTACACTTTTGGTGATTTAAATTTTTAGTCACCAAAAGTCATATTTTAGCCGCCAAAATGTTTTGCCGACTAAACTTTTTGGTCGCCAACTTTGTCACTAGATGATTGTCGGGAAATGTATTGGCGATTAAAAATTATTTACTCGAGGGCTTCAATTGGTGACTAAAAATTATTTAGTCACTGAAAGTCTTCAATTGGAGACTAATTTTTTAGTCACCAAAAGTTCATATTTTTAGCGACTAAAATTTTTTGTCACCATAAACTTAACCATTTAGGGCGACCAAACTTTTGGTTGCTACTTTTCTTTTTTATTCGTCTTATTTCTTTTGTTTAGTCAACAAAAGTGTTTTTTCTTTCCTTTTTTTTTTTTTGGTTACTAAATCATTAGTCGCCTAAAGTCTTTTGTTTATGGTTATTAAATATTTAGTCGCCAAAAGATTTGTTTCTATTTAATTCTTTTTTTAGCTATGAACTATTTAGTCGCTAAAAATATTTACTCCATTTTCAACTACCAATTGTTTAGTCGTTAAAAACATCATTTCATGTTTTTTTTTTTTAAATCAATTTGTCCACAACTTGTATATATCCCATGCAACCAGTAATAGGTATACAAACAAAACAATACATATATATTATCACCTATTCCACAATCTGCATCTATTTCACTTACAACCATCTAAACAAAAGAACAACTTTTAATGTCAACATTGCATACAAACCAAGTATATTCCAACTAAAAATAGTAATTTCATACAAAACAAATAATCATACGAGCTACCGGTGACATCCATACACCAACTATATATGAAATCAAACGACTTAAATCAACCTCAACAAGAGCAATCATAACTGTAGCCATCATTATAAAAGCATCCTTGGCATTTACAGTGGGAGTCCCCCATTGCCATGGATATGGAAACCGTATCTTGCATGTTGAGAAGTAATAGATGCCCTTATAACAAGTGCAGCATAAAGCCAAAGTTGGTGGGAGAAAATCATTTGTAGTGCTTAAATAATGTTCATGTCCCCCAAGAACATGATATGAAACACAATTCATTTTTTGACGTTAGAATTATGCATGTAAAACCTTGACCAAATGCAAAATGAAGAAAAATAATGGAAGTTAAATAAAGGGACACTTACCAATCAATCGTAGTAACTGGACTTATTTACCTATAGGTCCTTACAGATAAATTTATCATTGTAAATTTATTCATAAAAGCAAGAGAGACTGATAAACTTAGCACATGTTTGATGATCAAGTTTGTTTTTCAAATCTCCAGTGTGTCACATAATTCATATCTACACCTAACATCTTGCAAAATCAAGCAACTACCATGCCCACCCATGATCCCTTCATGATCTTCTCTCAAATGTTCATGATTCACGATCACATGGTTAGACACAGTAAAGTGTAGGTTGATTAGATTTTCTATTCACATGACAATATAAATTTCTTTTCAATTTCAGTCAAGTGGCTTTCATATTAAGTAACTAAATTGGAACTCAAAACATTACCTTGAAATCCATCCTCTCCATTTCAGTTGGCTGTGCCTCAGCTACATCCTTTCCAAACGATATCATTTTCCCATAATGCACATGTTTGCTATTATCCAAACACCCTTTTCCATTTTGTCCCATTGTCTCTATCTCATTGTTCTTTGCTTTCTTTGCAAACCATTTGTACCCTTCTTCAGGTGACCAATCAAGGCCGCCCCAGATAGTGTCCCCACCTTTTGGTATCATTAACATTGTTGAATGCCATGTATGAAAGAAAGCAAAAAAAAGACAGGTTCTTTTGCCGTATGAAAGTGCGTATCCTCAATATCAATCCTTATTTATTTCTGACCTAGATAAAATAAGGACACTATATGTTGGCAACTCAAATATATATTAGCTAAACTATAGAGGAGTGTTTGAGAAGTCTAAAATATGGGGTGTCCAAGTAGCATACGGCTAATTAATGCAATAGGCAATCAATAAAATTTCTCATGACATTATGAACATCTAAACTAGATGATCTCTTCAATCCAGTTATTATAATAACTACTAGACATGATTGTCAACAGCTTTCACACGGAAAACCTATACTAACAAGAATTCAAAAGCTCTCCATCTCCCAATTCACCAAAAGAGGCCTATATTTCAATGAGCCACCAAAAGGAGTACCAATGTACTCCATATAAAACGTGCAGTGCCAAATTAGGTATGCATACAACTCTAAAAGTGTGCATGTCCATGGTAATTTGTGTACGCAATTGATCCATACTGAAAATAAATCCTACAAATTATTACGTTTTTTTTCCTTCTCAAGTCATCCAAAGATGGGACACTTGAAATGTGGCTTACTATTTGAAAATCCCTCACACTCAAAGTTTACTCTAACTATCAGCTATATTATTTCCCTTTTTCCAAGCACTAAATAATGTAGTTCCTACATTAATATTTCTAAAATTTAAATAGCACCACACGCTGACTTTTCCATCTTTTCCAACATCTGATTCTTGTATTTTCCATTTTCTATATGTTAAATTTCAACATGTTGCTAAAATTATATAGGACTTCAACAAAATGCAAGCCAGCTTCATGTTCATAACATCAATAGAATCTCACTCAAACCAAATGGAGCACCCGATAAGCCTACCTTCACTATTGTGGAGAGAATATACAACTTGAAGCACTGAATGTCTATGTCTATGATAACAACCATGTTTACCAATAGAAAACAACATTGGGTTCTTAACGAAGAAAAACACAATTTTATGCCAATTCAATATGCAAAAGTAGAGCATACATCACAAAAGATAAAATAAAATATAAAAGAATAATATATTTGAGTAATATAAAGCCCAAGTAGTGAACAAAGTGCCTCAACATGTAATCAAGACCCATTCCAGCTCTCTTTTTGTGCCTTTTGAATCCTGTTAATTCAATGTAGTTAATTTCCCCCGAGTAATTTGTAACTTTGAGCAATTTTCACATCCCAACTCAATCTATTTCTGTTCAATTAGTATCCTAGACTTTCCCCACTAGCCAAAAGATCACAAAATCTAAATTGTTTACTTTGTGTTTTTCTTAACAATCACCAAGGCTGGGCAACAATTTTGATTATTCTAGAGATCAGAATTGAGCTTTGGATTCTGGCATTTGTTTAGCCAATATTGTTTACCCTTGCAAATTTTTATTGGTGCAACCAAATAAAAAAATAAAATAAAATAAAAATAAAAACACACACACACCCTAGTAATTGAAATTCATAATATTCAAATCAATAACATTGCTGTCAAATCACAATTTGGGGCTGGGTCGATTTAAGGTTGGGTTTGTGTGCGAATGGAAGAAGACGTAGAGAGAGAAAGAGAGAGAGAGGGGGGGGCGAAATAGAGACATACCTCGGGTAAAGTCAATCGTGGATTGATGGAGGTGCGATGGTGGTGTTGTGTGATGGAGGTGATGTTCCTACACCCAACACCGATGGACACAAAGCAAGAGAAACAGAGGCGAGAGAGAGAGAGAGAGAGAGAGAGAGAGAGGGAGAGAGAGACACAGTGAATCGGTGCTCTGGTTGCCAGCAAACGCGAGGAGGAGAGGCGGAGGAGAGCTGTTCCATGGCTGGTGGAGCGGCGGTGACAGAGGAAGGGGAGAGGAGTAGCAGAGAGGGAGAGGGATGCTGATGTGAGAGAGAGAGGCGCTGGTTTGTTTAGTGTTTGGTTTGGAAACAATATATAAATCCCTCTAATTCTCTACTAAACATTTTGGTCTCTAATTAATTTTATAATTCCCTCCAAAATTTGAAATGTCTCCCTCCAAATATTTTAGTTCTTTGGCGACTACAAATTTTTTAGTCGCTGAAAATAAATGTCAAAGATAAAAAGTAAATTTTTGTTTTTCATTCAGCGACTACATAATTTTAGTAGCCAAAATACATTTTTGGCTACTAAATAAGCGATTAAATATTTTTTTAGTCGCTGAAAATATATTTTTGCCGACCAAACTTTTGGTTGTCAAAGATAAAAATTAAATTTTTATTCTTCATTTGGTGACTACATAATTTTAGCAGCCAAAACTAACTATATAGCGACTAAAATATTTTTTCAGTTGCCAATTGTGTGGCATTTTTCGCTACTAAATTTTTTTTTAGTCACTAATAATCAATATACCCTGACTAAAAAAAATTAGTAGCTAAATATTGTATTTTTGCTGACTAAAATTTTTTTAATCACTGAAAATAAATGTCAAAGATAAAAAGTAAATTTTTGTTTTTCATTCGGCAACTACATAACTAAATACATTTTGGCGACTAAATATTTTTTAGTCGCTAAAAATACATTTTTGCCGAGCAAATTTTGGTCGCCAAAAGATAAAAATTGAATTTTTGTTTTTCATTCGGCGACTGCATAATTTTAGCAGCCAAAACTAACTATACAGCGACTAAAATATTTTTTCAGTCACCAATTGTGGCATTTTTAGAACCTAAATTTTTTTTAGTCGCCAATAATCAATATACCCCAACTAAAATAAATTAGTAGCTAAATATTATACTTTTGCCGACTAAGATAATTTTTGGTTGCCAATTTCACAACTTTGGCGACTAAATTTCTTTTAGTCGTCAAATTTTGTCGCCAAAAGTGCAATTTGTTGTAGTGATCACCAAAGGCTAAGGAGTTATGATGATCTTTCAATCTTGAAATTCTATTTTCTAAATATACGGAGCAATGTAACGTTATCTGTGATCGAGAGGATACTCGATCTGTTTTTTGTATTGGCGTCTAGAATACGCATATGGAAATATAGTTACGATATGTTGAAGATTATTTCAATGAGATTTAATTTCCGTGTTGTTTTTAGGTTTATGTTTTGCATCTTTTTTTGTGTTCTATGTTTTCAAATACTATTATTATCAATTTAATGATTTTTTTTTTAAAAAAAAATTGTTTATCAATACTTGTATAGGTAAATTGGTGATGCCTTAGCAACTTTGTTAAAAAATGAGTGTTATGAAAATCTCTGAATGCTGTGTTTGATTGGGAATTTGGAAAGGAATTTGAAAAAAGAAATGAAAAAGGTGTGTGAAATGGTGAAAGGTAGAGGGAGTTAGAATCTCTGACAGGAAGCAAGTAAAATTATGTTTCATGACCCAAAACAAATATAGTATGTATGTTAATTTAAATTTTTTTATCTATTTACTATTACTTGTTTAGTTTCCTATCGTTTATGGTTATGTATTTTCATATTTTCGCTCAAGAGCTGATTTGGATCGGGGCTTAAAGAATGATATTAGGGTTTTGAAAACAATGGTGGAACACGTGTCGATTCACAAACCTTCCAACTATCAGGCCTATCCCCGTGCGCTTAGCCTATTTTACCGTTTATGAAATGATGCCCAATTGAAGTCGGGTCAAGAGTTGAGGTATAATTTTTGTTAGTTTTTTCAAATTTTATTTGTTATTGATATTATTTCGTCGTAACTTTCTTATTTGATTATATTTTATTTTTTTGTTAACATTTAGGGATACATTGTACTTTGTGTACAAAAATGCATCGTTTTTTAGTTGCAGCCATAGGCTTTAATTCTTTTTCAAAACCTAGGACTTCGTCGAGGTGAATGTTGCTTTGTTTGACAGTATCATGAATTTTGAACATAGTGTTTGCAGTATACCAGGTTGGAGAACTTATTGTTTGAGTGTCACGAAGCTAGCCAAAGTATTTAATTATAAAAATGCAACCCGGTATAATTTTTGAGTATTTAATTTTAGCTTCGTGACACTCAAACAATAAGTTCTCCAACTCGGTATACTGCAAACACTATTTTCAAAGTTCATGACACTATCAAACAAAGTAACATTCACCTCGGTGAAGTCCTAGGTTTTGAAAAAGAATTGTGAAACCTATGGTTGCAACTAAAAAACGATGCATTTTTGTACGTGAAGTTGTGTCCCTACATATTAACAAAAAAATAAAATACAATTAAATAAGAAAGTTACAAAAAAATAATATGAATAACAAATAAAATTTAAAAAAACTAATTGTACCTCAACTCTTGACCCGACTTCAATTGGGCATCATTACATAGACGGTAAAATAGGCTAAGCGCAAAAGGATAGGCTTGATAGTTGGGAGATTTGTGAATTGACACATGTTCCATCATTCTTTTCAAAACTCTGATATCGTTCTTTAAGCCCCAATCCAAATCAGCTCCTGAGCTAAAATATGAAAATATATAACCATAAACAATAGGAAACTAGACAAGTAATAGTAAATGGATAAAAAAATTTAAATTAATATGCCTACCGTATTTGTTTTGGGTCATAAAACATAACTTTACTTAGCGATTCTAACTCCCTCTACCTTTCACCATTTCAAGCACTTTTTTCATTTCCTTTTTCAAATCTCTTCCTAAATTTTTAATCAAGCAGAGCCTTAGGAGATTTCCATGGTACTCATTTTTTAACATAGTTGCCAATGCATCACCAATTTGCCTATACAAGCATTGAGAACAATTTTTTTTAAAAAAAAAATCATTAAATTGATAAGAATAATATTTGAAAACATAGATCACAAAAAGATGAAAAACATAAACCTGAAAACAGCACGGAAATTAAATCCCATTGAAATAATGTTCAACATATTGTAACTATACTTCCATATGCGTATTCCAGGCTTGGACGCCAATACAGAAAACAGATCGGGTATCCTCTCAGTCACAGACAAAGTTGCATTGCTCCGTATATCCAAGAAATAGGGTTTCAAGATTGAAGGATCATCCTTAGCCTTTAGTGATAATCAAATTGTCGAGCAAAGGATGTCCTCTTGAAAACGTTGACAAAAAGTTGAGTAGGACGAAGAGTTTCCCTTTTCTCATATATAACCATACTAAAAAAACATAAATATTAGTTCAATAAAATTTACATAAATATAGAAAAGCAAAAATATAAAAACAAACCCTTCTTTGAGAACCCAAATCCGCCATTAAGAGAGAAGCAATAATTGCAAGTTTGAGAGCAGATGGAGGGCACTGCCCTCTTTCATCTTCACTCTAGACTTCCTCCAAAAGTTTTACACAGAGTCTTACACAGAAGATGCAATTGAAAATTTTCTGATGATAGTGTAGCTGCAGGAGCTAGGTGAAGACGGAGCAAGTGAGTTTGAAATGTTGACTGAAATTTTGGGGGTTAGAAGAAGAGAGGAAGAGACTGAGGGTTTGAAATGTCTCTTTCGTCTTCGTCGCCGCTGCCTATCTCGGACACTACCCACAATGGTCATTTGGTTTAATTTTAGAATTATAATTTGAGTGTGGAGTTGTGTTTTGAATTTTGAGTTTTTGAATTATGATTTGAAAAGAGAAAATTTGTTTGATTATGAGTTTTGAAATTAGTTTTGGGATGATTTGTACTTTTTTTTTAGAGAGAATGTGAGGAGAGAGGAGACAAAAAAAAGTGATTGATTAATTAATTAATAATAATAAAATATAAAAAAAATAGAGAAGAAATGAGTTTTGAAAATAATTTTGAATTGTATTTTAAAAATTGAAAACAGAATTGAGTTTTGAAAATTAAACCTAACGTAAATTATCCCTTCTCATTTGCACACATTCCTACAAATATTTATCTGTTCTATAACTCCATACCCAATCACCTCGATCAGTTCTCATCTTTATCTCTCTCTCTAAACCAAGCTCATCTTTCTCATCCGCCAACTCCACTACCACCATTGACATCCATTGAAGCTGGTTCTGCCAAAGATTTGGGAATCGCTCCAGATTTATCCATTTTCCATCGACACAATCACAGTGAGAGACTCGAATTTCTCTGAGAAAATTCTATGGTACCAATCGCATAGTCTCTGATGTAGAACAAGTAGCTGAAGACTTCTTGGAACAATTAGACCGACGAAAGGCAAGAAAGATACCAGATTAAAAGCAATAGCGACACTTTTGGGATGAGCTCGGAATTGTCTCAAATTTGATAGTCTGATCAGAAACGGCATTTTAAATCGAAATCATCGCGCGAGTAGTCGACGATGATGAATGCTGGATTTTAGCCAAATTCAATCCCTTCAAATTAGCGATTCTGTCATTTTAGGAAAGTTTCGTTTGGGAAATAACTTTATTAAAATTTTCTGTTTATTTTCGTGTCTAGCAAGGATTTATTACAAATTATAATTCAATTTTTCTTGAATTTGTTTTTTTTTTTTTTCCTTGTGGATTCAAAGATTTTGTTCGTCTACTAGAAGTCACTTGGCTTAATGGCACAAGACAAAGTAGATAAACCCTATTGGCAGTGATCGTGGGGTCGAGGCCCTATGTAGCATATGAGAAACAAGAAGAGCAATTGAACAGAGTGCGCATCGGAGGATTTACCCGAGGTCAGAGAAGGAGTCTGAACCAAAGTTTGAACAACTTCCAGCCAACTATCAACCCACAAGGCAACAACAAGAAGGGTTCGATGAGTACCGAATGAAGATAGATCTTCCCCAGTTCAATGGAAATCTACATATTGAGGAATCACACGAGGAGACGAGATGGAGCGATTTTTTAGAGATGGAGCGATTTTTCAGAGTTGTTCCAAACTAAAAGCTGGTGCAGTATGGTGGGATCAATTGAAGAAAAATAGGCATCGACAAGGGAATGAATCTGTATGGATTTGGTGTCGGATGAAACAACTCCCTCAGGACAAATTTTTACCACCAGATTATGATCAATACTTGTTTTAGTACCAAAATTGCACCCAAGGAAGCTGATCTGTATTTGATTATAGAACTGAATTTTGCGAACTTTTAGATCGCAAAATCTGAATGAGACCGAAGGACAGCGTGTAACCTGGTACCTCAATGGGTTAAAATTAACCATTTGAGAGAAGATGGGGTAATCGATAGTGTGGATTGTGGATGAAGCACATAATATGGCTCTCAAAGCCGTGCTAATGGAGCGTAAGACAACCTATTTTGGATATCGTTGAAACTTTCCTGATTCGTCGTTTCCTACTACGGAAAAAGAAAAAGGGGCTGCCCAACCAACAGTCCAGTAAATCAGCAGTACCGCTGGAGGAAACCAGATGACCGGATCAAGTAGCAGGGAGGCACCTCGAAACACAAATCCTTATGCTAAACCAGCAACGGATAAGTGGCAAGCTTGGCCATCGCTCTAATGTGTGCCCAGAAAGGACTATTAATTTAGTTAATTTAGTTGAAGAAGAAGATGAAATTGGGGATGATGAAGACGCAGAATATGAGGGTGATCAGTATGATGGTGCCGAATTCGCCAGAGAAGAGGGAGAACGAGTCAATTGTGTAATTCAAAGGGTTCTATTTTTAAAGGGTTCAAAAACTGAGGACCTCAGTCAACGTCACAGTATTTTTCGAAATATCTGCTGGATCAAAAAAGGACACCCCTCTCCTTGCAATATCTGCTGGATCAAAAAAGGACACCCCTCTCCTTGCAATATCTGCTGGATCAAAAAAGGACACCCCTCTCCTTGCAATATCTGCTGGATCAAAAAAGGACACCCCTCTCCTTGCAATATCTGCTGGATCAAAAAAGGACACCCCTCTCCTTGCAATATCTGCTGGATCAAAAAAGGACCTGCTATCAAGATAACTGATGCTAGTCATGTATCAGTTATAATGTTTGATTGGGGGTCTCATAAAATTGCTATGGTTGTGAAATCAATGGTACCTGAGGCCAAAGAGAACAATCACACCCATCCCTTAGAAAATTCAACCATTATTGGACGAATTCCAAGGGCTTACTGCTGATGAGTTACCGGATGAACTTCGACCCATGAGGGACGTTCAGCATCAAATTGATTTCATACCAAGAGCAAGTCTACCAAACCTACCACACTACAAAATAAGTCTAAAAGAGAGTGAGATCCTGCGAGAGAAAGTTGAAGAATTGCTGCGAAAGGGACTTATTTGTGAAAGCCTAAGTGCTGTTCTGGCATTATTAATGCCAAAGAAAGATGGAAGGATCAAAGTGGTTTTCAAACCATCAAATTCGAATCCATCCTGGGGATGAATGGAAAACAGCGTTCAAGCCTAAGGATGGTTTGTATGGTTCGGCCTTTCCAATGCGAGTTATGTATCAGGTATTACGACCTTTCACTAGGAAATTTGCCGTCGTTTGTTTTGATGACATCTTAATCTACAGTAAATCAGAGGACCACATGGCCCATTTACGGAAGGTGTTGACAGCGCTAGAGGTAAGCAAGTTGTAAGTTAACTTTAAGAGTGTAGTTTCCTCACAAGTTCCTGGGTTATGTGGTTAGTTCAGATGGTTTAGTGATGTTCAAAGTTTCCATGGGTTGGCTACATTTGATACGCGTTTCATTCGAAGTTTCAGCACTATTGTGGCACCAATCACAGAGTGCATGAAAAAAGGAAAATTCCTGTGGGATGATGATGCGGAAAAGAGCTTCTTGTTGATCAAGAGAAGTTGTGCACTGCACTAGTGCTGGCTTTGCCCAGTTTTGAGAAGATCTTGGTAGAGTGTGATGCTAGTGGTGTGGGCATTGGGGCCATCCTATCTCAAGAACATAAACCAATGGCCTTTTTTAGCGAAAAATTAAGTGAAGCTCAGCAAAAGTGGAGCACTTATGACCAAGAATTTTATGCAGTGGTTCGAGCTTTGAATCATTGGGAACATTACTTGATACACATTACCTAATACAGAGAGAGTTTGTGTTGTATACTGATCATCAAGCCTTAAAGTTTATCAACAGCCAGAAGCACCTGGATGACATGCATGTAAGATGGTCTACTTTCCATAAAAAATTTCCTTTTACTATTTACGACAAATTAGGGGTTCTAAATTGAGTCACGGATGCCTTGAGTCGACGGGCTAGTTTATTAGTCACGTTGACACATGAGATTGTGGGTTTTGAGTTCTTGAAAGACCTTTATCCAGATGATGATGACTTCAAGGAGATATGGGCAAAGTGTATTCAAAGGCAACCAGTCACTGATTTCCACATCACTGATGCCTATCTATTTCGAGGAAATCGCTTGTGCATTCCTCGTACCTCTTTGTGCTTGGGAAGAACGATATTTCTAGCCTTAGTTGAAGTGAGATATTGGCAATTTTGTGAGGAAGTGCTACATTTGTCAGGTATCCAAAGGGCACTCTCAGAATACTGGCCTCTATAGATGCCTCTACCTGTTGCTAACAACATTTGGGAAGACTTGTCGATGGACTTTGTGTTGGGACTCCCTCGTACCCAATGTGGAGTTGATTCTGTGTTCATAGTGGTTGACAGGTTTTCAAAGATCGCGCATTTTCTTCCTTGTCGAAAGACTTCTGACGCCTCTCATGTAGCTCGATTATTCTTTCGAGAAGTAGTTCGTTTGCAATTGAGTCCATTACCTCAGATCGTGATGTCAAGTTCCTTAGCAACTTCTGGGTGACTTTGTGGAAGAAATTTAACGCAACCTTGAATCGTAGTTCAACCTCACATCCTCAAACAGATGATCAAACATGGGTGAGTAATAGGACTTTGGGCAATTTGGTTCGCAACGTTTGTGGAGACAAGCCAAAGCAGTGGGATCTTGTTTTGCCTCAAGTAGAATTTGCATATAATAGCGCAATTCACAGTGCCACAAGAAAGTCACCATTCTCTCTGGTGTATGTCACGCCTCCAAAACATGCAGTTGATTTGCTCCGTTTGCCTCAGGGTCCAGGAGTGAGTACTGCCACCGAATCCATGGTCAAACAAGGCCAAGCAATCTAAGAAGAAGTACAACAAAACTGGGAGGAAACAAATGCTAAATATAAGGCAGCCGCAGACAACCATCGGCGCTCTAAACTATTCAAGGAAGGAGATTTAGCAATGGTGTTTTTGCACAAAGATAGATTTCCGGTGGGCACATACAACAAATTGAAGGCAGAATAAATTTTTGTGTACATTTGTGTAGGTTCCTTTCTCTTCTCATTCTTCAATCCATCAATTTTTCATGTATATGTACGTTTGTGTGTGTGTGTGTATTTTTCATTGTATTTATGTTTTTGTATCTATCACTTGGCTTTGATTTCTTAAATAGTTTGCAAATTTTGAAATTTGAATTCTTAAATCATACGTGAATATTCATTAAGTGATTTATTTACTATGATTTAAATTTTAAATTTTAAATTTCAATTTTTAGTAGTCAATTGACGTTTTTTTCTTTTAAAAAAAAAATCAAAAAGCAAGATAATTGGGTTGAGAGTTTGAAGCTCTTAGTGCTCTTATAGTTTAGAAACTTCATTTTCTTTATATAATACTAGCAGTAACCTGTGCGACACACGAAAAAAAGACAATAGACATTTTGTGTGATAAATAAATTATTTTAATCTTGAATTATGTCTCGGCAAGCCAAGATGTTAGGCCATCATGGTAGATGTTAACAATAATTAACTCATAAAATTTTACAATGAAATTTGATATGCATAAAAATTTGTTAATTATGAAGATTATTGGGGGTAATATTATCACAATCACTTGATAGCATAAATAATTTGTATCAAACTATAGCGTCATGCCGGGAAAAAAAAAATATATGTATATATAAACTCTATAAACTCAAAAAAGTGATACGTTTGTGTGTGTGTGTGTATTTTTCATTGTATTTATGTTTTTGTATCTATCACTTGGCTTTGATTTTTCTTAAATAGTTTGCAAATTTTGAAATTTGAATTCTTAAATCATACGTGAATATTCATTAAGTGATTTATTTACTATGATTTAAATTTTAAATTTTAAATTTCAATTTTTAGTAGTCAATTGACGTTTTTTTCTTTTAAAAAAAAAATCAAAAAGCAAGATAATTGGGTTGAGAGTTTGAAGCTCTTAGTGCTCTTATAGTTTAGAAACTTCATTTTCTTTATATAATACTAGCAGTAACCTGTGTGACACACGAAAAAAAGACAATAGACATTTTGTGTGATAAATAAATTATTTTAATCTTGAATTATGTCTCGGCAAGCCAAGATGTTAGGCCATCATGGTAGATGTTAACAATAATTAACTCATAAAATTTCACAATGAAATTTGATATGCATAAAAATTTGTTAATTATGAAGATTATTGGGGGTAATATTATCACAATCACTTGATAGCATAAATAATTTGTATCAAACTATAGCGTCATGCCGGGAAAAAAAAAATATGTATATATATGTATATATAAACTCTATAAACTCAAAAAAGTGATCATTAATTTACTTAAAACTTTTAAATCAAGGGTGTGTATTTAACCTTATTATTGTGGGACCAAATTATGAATAAATTTCAACCTTTAATTGTAATTTCTAAGTAGGTTTTTGAATTTTTTTAATATGAGTTTGTTACCCTGCTCATAGAAAAAACTTCTCAAACAAATAAATAAATCATCAATTGATCCTGTTAGCAACTCTTTGTCTTTGATCTCCTCTATCAATGACACATGCATATCATATGAGTATAATTCATTCTCCATAATCATTTTCTTCATTAATACTTGCATAGTTCCTACAATATTTAAGAAAAAAAAAATCAAAATAAGAACTTAGTAGGATTATAAAAATTATAGTTTTAATCCATTTTATTTATAAAAAAATGATGACAAACTATTTGAATTGTATTTGAAGAAATATAATAAATGATAGCTTTAATCATTATATACTAACAAATAAATTATATAGGCTACTCAACAAAACAATGGTCGAATGCAACTAAAGTCATTGACATTAAATTAAAACATATGAGCTCTAAATTGATAGTATGATCTAGAAAATCAACTAATAATAATAATAGTTATGATACATAGCTCTAATACTAGAGCTCTAAATGGAGCTCTAATGAGGTGGAAGGGAGAGAGAGAGATAGAGAGAGGAGCGTGGGCCTCACCTTCACATGTCATTAGAGCTGCATTAGAGCTCAAACATTATTCTAATAATAAAGAGAGATCGACAAATATGTAGTACCTCCCTACCATCTCTGTGTTCTATTCATTAATTTCATGTGCCGTATGGAAGTGTTACTTGTATGGATCCTTCAATAAAATAAGAAAACAAATTTGTTAAGAAATTAATTCTAAACTTCATTATTGGAAAAACAAAATTTTCAAAGAGATACTAAATTGAGAGATGGGATTGAAGAAATACTATAACCAAAAAAAGAAAGAAAAACACACACACACACAGAGCAATGATCCAATGCAAACTATTTCAATAGTTAAAAGAAATAACATCAAATTATTACCTTGAATAAATATAGTGACGAAAATTTATTTTGAAAGATTTTTGTACTGCATCCTCTCATGTAGCCTTCCTCATCCTATTATTAATACTCTTCTTATTCTGAGCCAACATAGTCTTCCTGTATTAATTCATAACAAATTCTTAAATAATTTTCAAACAATATGGAATTACATTCTAATAATATAATTGCTTTGCACCCAAAAGTATGCAATCACCAACTAAAATAGAGATAATCTAACCAAATCTAAGTACAATTTATTCAAAACATAAAATGATTTGAACATAAAGGCACATATGAATAAAATCCTAAATCATTTGAAAATATGAACATTCAAGGTGTGCTTGTGCGTTTTGTGCTTCATCTTAAGAAATTAAACTATGGGAAGTTAAAGATAGAGGAGAAAAAAAATCAAACAAAAGGGATAAGTATTGATTAGAAATATATATATTTTATCTTTATCACTAAATCAATAATAACGAATAATAAAAATTATGAGCAGAAGATTAAGAATTTAAAAGGAGAAATGAAGTTATAGATAAGTACAAATCATATCCTTATTTAAATTTCATTATTTCAAAATTTTTAATTTTTAATATATGTGATAGAGAGAGAAAAAATAGGAGTAAATCCAAATAAAGATTTAGATAATGCTTTTTGTAGATATAGATTAACAAATCATATTCTTATTTATATCTAAATTTCATTATTTCAATTTTTTTAATTTTTATTTGAATTTTTATTATATTGTAATTATTTTCCTCACCTCATATTAATGGTTGTTTCGACAATTAGATTTTTTAATAATTTTTTAAATTTTTTATTAAAAAAATGTGTAAAAAAAGTAAAAAGAAAAATTAAGCCTCATATTAATTATTGTTTTGACAATTAGTTTTTTAATAATTTTTTTATAAAAAAATGTGTAAAAAAGTAAAAAGAAAAATTAATTTTTTGACAATAATTTTTTAACTAATAGTTACCAAAACAATCCCATAAATACCAAATCAGTGATTGTATTCCAAAAAGATGTCACAATTGCTCTACAATTGTGTTTGCTGCCACGGTGAAAAGTATAGAAGGGGGAGTTGTTCTAAGCGGCGGAGCAACTCGTCTCCTCTCATCTCAGGTACTCCCTCCGACCTCCTCTTCCCATTTGATTTTGTTTTGTTGTTTTGTTGATAATTATTATGGGAAATTATAAAAAAAAAATAATAAAAATTTAACACTGATAACGGCTTATTTTGAGAAATAGGTTAAAAGTTTTTTTTTGGTTTTTGTTTTTTGTTTTTTTTGCTTTTTTGAAAAATATATATAGAAAAATAAAAAATAATAATGACTCAAAAAAGTCAAAAAATTGAAAAATTAACTTTTAGCCGAGTTTTCAAAAATAATCTTCCCAACCAGATTTATTTATTAATTTTTTTTTCTTCCCCTTCAATAGAACTTACTTGGGTCCTTTCCTTACTACTGCAAGCAGCGAAAGAAATGGAAGGTTTCAATATGGAAGGATCAAATCCATCATCCTTGGTGTATCTTTGTGTGAGCACAACCAAACTTTCTGGTGAACAAAAATCGAGTTGGTATATAATCAATTTCAATGAAGCAGCATCTATCCTTGGGCCCTGTCACAAAGAAAATGGAAAAAGAAGCCAAGAGAAGAGCCAATCTGGTTAAGAAGATAGCTGAGATATTTGTTAGTGGAGGGAAAGTAGAGGAGATGGAGGAGTTCTTCTCCACACCGGTCACCCCGGTGTGTGAGACCCCTAATATGGCAGCATTTGGTTGTTTTTGGACTACATTGGAATCGGTTGTATACTGCTTTGGGGCCACACGAGGTAGTCACAAAGTCAAGTATTGGGCCCTTGCAGAGATTCAAAAAGGCATGGAGGTAGCTCCTAGCCGCCGAAGTTGTGGTAAAGCTGTGGGTATTGATAGGAAAATTTGTCTTTGGAGGCACTAAGCCCTGGGGTGGTTCTAGCACCAACTGTAGTTCAAAGGCGTGGGCGGAAGTGTTTCATGCTTCCAATAATGAATGGAAGCCATTGAAACAACCTTCCTTCCATGCGCCCTGTGTATTTGTTTCTGTTATCCATGCATAATGAAAAAATCATTATTGTTGGATCACTATTATGTTTGTCAAGATTCATGGGATGTGGTGGATGAAAAATTTGAGCTCATATCTCCATATTGTGATCCAGTATTGGCTAGTCATACCCTTTATTGGGTTGGAGATGAGATCATTCATGCATATGATCTCAATGAGAGAATATTTTTGCGGTCGTATCCATTTTTGGGCATTGAAAGAAGTTTTGTTGGTTTTAAGAGATGATCCATGTTTTCCACTACTCTTTTTTCACTTACATGATGAAACATTTTGCCTGATATGGGAGGATTATGAGTATTCTGCTGGATCAAGAGAGGAGTACTCGGTTTGAGTGTGAAGCCATTGTCTACCGAATATTATCTCCCTAATGGAATTGTTATCAACTCCTTCGATGGCATGGTGCTGTAAGTTCATCTCTTTAGCTTCTTTCTTGGCATTTTTTTCCCCCATGAACTGCAATTAAATTAATTTGATACTTGAAAATTTGGAACAACCTGACAAGCTGATTGTTCAAGTTAAGCTTGCCATAACTAGGTAATTTTCTTCCTTTTACCTTTTTAATCTATCTCTCATGCTCTAACCAAATTACTTTTTGTATGATGTTTGTGAACATATAATGTCATTGTAATCCGTGTTATCCAAATTCTTAAACCATTTTGTCAAATTCTTACATGAAGTATGTTATGCCAAATAGATAGTTGACGTTGTCAATCATAACATTGCATTAATTTATGGTGAGATTTAGATGTTCATTTATGTATATTTGTTGTATGGTTTTCCATGTTGTGCTCATATTGATTATGTGCTTCAGAGGTTACTTTGTTGTTGCCTGCTGCTGCTATTACTTTTATGTGTGGTTTTTGATGTATTGATGCGCACTTCGCAGTAACACAGGTGGAATGGGGGTAACTTCTGGTTCCAGATAGGACATTGAAGGTAGAGCATCTACCATTGCATTGTGGGAATGGTTCGGGAAGGTTCTTGTTTCAAGACACTGCATGACTTATTTGATACTAGTATTTGTTTTTTTGAATTTGCTGAACAATCTGTTTTTAATGCTTTATTATAAGGTATGTAGAATCTTGGTTTTCATTTTCTAAGTAATTTCAGATGTGTAGACATTTTTTCTCTTTTTTTTTTTTAGTGTAATTTGTTTATTTCGTTATGATGCTATTGGAAGTACATTGAAATGCTGATTGAAAGAAAAAAAAAAAGAATTGAATGTGTTCACACTTTTGAAGTGTGAATAATATACCGATTGTGATTGGTCTAATTCAATAAATTTTATATTAAAAAAGTGCATTGATCCCACGTCAAGTTTTGGACTCCAGTAATTTGATCCAATAGAAATTTGTGTATTATTCTCCCATTTTTTGAATAAAATTGGACTCAATTTTAAACAACTAAGGCTTATTTTGGCAAGTGAGTAAAAAGTTACTTTTTAGCTTTTAACTTGTTTTGGTGTCGAGCCACTCTCGAGCCACGCTCTTTCGAGCTACGAATTGGAACTGAATCTTTTAATCAACTTCCTAAAACAATCCTACAACATATTTATGTTCTCAGTAGTCTTGTTCAATTTTAGGACCTTTGTTGTCAAGAATGGACTTATACAAGGAATGGTCATTCTAGAGAGGGTAAGAATATCAAATTTTAAGTGAACTAAATACTATCTAAATCATGGTTAATTTATATTGGAAGTTAATATTCATTACATTATTGAGCTTCAAGCTTGTTTCCATCATTGAATTTGGACTCCTAAATTGGGTTTTTAAAATTTTGAATAAATTAAAATGTGAATATGTTTATGATGTCATGTTATTCAATGAGTAATTTTATTTTAATAATGTTACACTTATCATCTTTTTATACCACTTTCAATGTACTTGCCTTATTTGTTAACCCATCATTGGTGTAATGAGTCTTCATCCATGTTTATGTCAAATGATGTACTAACATGAGATAGTATATTAAAGATGGTATAATAAGATGATAAGTGTAACATTATTTAATTTTGCAGTAGGAACCATAACCTGATTGAATTAATGTCAGACAAGAGTCAACCATGGTTACTTAAATAACCAAACTATAATTTTACATCGGAAAAACTCTAATACTTTTATGACATGAGCTTTTAGAAGTGTAAGATTGAATTCTAATATATCTACTAATCTATCGTTTAGAAAAATAAGAGTAATAGCTAAATACATATCATTTTTTGCTAAATAATTTAGAAAATATTTATTTCAGAACTAGCAATCCATTCCATTGCAATACTCCCTTAAATACAATCATATTTTATAATGAATTAATATTATACAAATTAACCTTATTGTTTGTGGAGCTAATCATATTATGAAGTTATTCTTTTATTTTAAATTCTAAAGTTGATTATTATAAATCAATTGATTTGTTAATTTGGACAACTTTTTTCTTTATAATAAGCTTCACTTAGTATCTAAGATCAATTTTAATGATACATAGATAGTCATATTGTGCAGTAAATAATGGTGTGGTGAATGGATAGAATGATTGTTGTGCAAATAAGAGGCAGTATAATCATAAGAGATTAAAAGTTCTGTAACTTAAAACTTTAAACATATTTTAGGGAGTGCTTAAAATTTTAAGTGATCCAAATTATAATTATCAAAGCAATTCAATTTATTTTTACTAAATATATTCAATATTCAATTTTAAATACTAAATCGAGTTATCAAAACATCACACACCCATTACAAAACTCAAACAACTTAAAATCAGACCAATACTCTATACCACACCGCATTCATTATGGAATGTTCACAACCATATAAAGCTCATCAATCGAGTGAAAAGGGTTAGCTTTCTACATAGGTTAAAGATAAAATGACATTCAAATTGGTACTCTCCTTTGGTTTACCACATGCATCATTTGCACAATCAGCATTCTTTGTGCAAAACATAAACAAATAACAGTCCATTTTTTCTCTCATTTCATATTAGTTCTCACAAAATCACCCCATCCAAACAGACTGTCAGTGTACAAAAGAATGTTTAGCACCAGAATACAAGGAAAATATGTTCATTGCAATTTACAATTAGCACCTGCCAATCAACATTTCAGACAAAAGCACAACTTTCTATGGTTTAGAAATTTCTCTGCCGCAAATTGACCTGGTCTATGTTGTGTAGACTTTCAATCTTCATACATGGGGACACTACTGGATGCCTGCCTTGATGTTTTGGGGCTCCAATATGACATTCAAAATTTTACCGAGAACATAAATTCTTTTTCTGACATTTCTACCGTCCAAATATTTGGAGAGTTTTTGGTCAATTGAAGCCAGTTTGAAAGCGTCATCCTCTGCACATGTTTCTTCGACCTGTATTGTACCCCTTGTTTTCCCATTAATCTAAACTGGTAGGACCACTGTGGACTCTTTTAGGTAAGCAGGATCAGCCTGCAAAGTCTCATAATCAATATGACAAGAAAACTCATTAATTAAGTACGACAGAAAATGAGCCTGAATTCCTGCCTAAACAAATCTATTCTCTTCTTTAATACATGCTTTAATAAAAATAAATAAAGAAGAAAAAAGAAGATGAATTTCAAGTTCTAATAACTAACCAAGACCCCAGCCAAAACCATATATAAAAAGATACAAAATAACTGGCAAGTTTCTGCATTAATTTGGAGATATAAGTGGTGTCTCCTTATCACTCCAACTTCTGTACATTCAAGCCATACATGCAGAAACTTGCCAAAACAATGAAACAGTAATACTTTATGACTCTGAACATTCTTGATCTTTCAAGATAAATTGAAGTGAACGTGACTTGTGTGCAGCTTTCTAGATTCACTCTAATTCCATCTTGACCGATGTTTAAGAACTCGAAATACAATCTTTTTCAGCTCGTGGTCTGCAATATAGAATAAAACAGTATGTCATATAACTCTTGAGCATAGTCAATCTTTCCACCCAGACAAGCAGCAAGGGGACATAGTAAATCTTTCCACCCACCCACCCACGGAGGGAGAGAGATTTACTTGGTGTGAAAGATGAACCACACATGATGCCATATTCAAGAAAAATAGAAACCCGTACCTTCAAAAAAGGCTTGTATGCCAACGAATTTGAGTGTCCCAGGCGAAACCAAAGCTCCTCATATGGTGAAAGCAATAAGACAAATGGTTCAATGGCTAACCTTGGAAGTTTATCCCACTATAGATGCGAAAATGCAGAAAACTGATTAGATAATTTACCAAAAAATTATATAATTGATGGACAAATAAAACATAATTCAGGCCATTAATGATGTGAACAAATCAAACATATGGTAGAGCACCCCAAGACTACCAAACAAGCAACTGGTTCACATGTAGACGATGCTTTCTTTCTTAAAATGGGCATACTCAATGAAGAAGACTCCCGCTTACAGGGAAAGATAATAAGTGGCCTTACTCTCACTTTCTTTTCACTTTTGTTTCAGGCTCCTTGGGTTGGGAGGTGAAGTGTTGAGTTGAATTGCATGTTTCAAAAGGGTATTGTTGTGAACAAGAGCAATAAGACAGAGAACCCACACTCCCTAATTTCAGCCATCACTTTCACCTACTTCTTCATTTTCCATTTTGCTTTTGTGCTTCTACAATAATTTAAACGCCTCATATTCCTGATGTGAAGTGTCTCACACCTTCACAGCAAACACACCTTCCAGTACAATTAATTTGTCAATGGGATGCTACTAAAAGTGTAAAACTGTGAGAATAATATTAGTATATTCTATTTTATGTGACTATTGTTTTCTATTTAGGATTGGTTTAGGTGTATTCTTATTTCCTATTTAGGATTAGTGTTCTATATCAATGATGTATTCGTTTAGGATTAGGATTAGGATTTAGTGTTCTATATAAGTGATGTATTCTTTGTTCAGAAAATACAATTGAATATAGAAAAACTTTCAGAAATCTAACATGGTATCATAGCCAAGTTCGTAACCCTAGCTAGTTTTTGAATCACAAATCGATAGAGTTCTCTCTCTCTTGATTTGCGATATCCTTCTTGTTATGTCTGGTTCGAAGTTTTGATCAGGTTTATCAGCTCACGTGGTTTACAATCTCCATTGGTCCCTTTGTGACCTTTCGGCATCTTCTTTGCAATTTCACTCTCCCTCTCTAGACTTTAGGTCGCATGGTCTGGAGACCTCTGACTCTGTTCGTGACCTTGGTTTTTTGGGTCTTGCTCTGATTCTGATTATGGTTGGTTCATAACCTTTTTGGTTATTACGGTTAGACCCTTGGTTTAACTATTTTTTTCCTATTTTGAGTTTATTACACGTGACCCCGTAGTTTTCTAGTTATCATGATATCTCTGGCTTTGGATGAGTGTGTCTTCTGCCATCAGAGGGGCCATTGGAAGTATCATTGTCCCAAGAAGAGATATGTGTCTAGCTCATCTTCTCAGCAGTCTCGGACCCAGTTTTGCCCGTCTTCTCCGAGTAATTTTCAGCCTTTTGCTGGTTCTATTGCATAAGCGTTCTTTGGGCATACCGAACGACCCTGCGGCGATCCACCGGGGAAACTCCTTTTGCCTTGGCATATGGCATGGAGGCGGTCATCCTTTTGGAAGTCGGTATGCCCACCCTCCGCAGTGAAAGTTTTGAGCCCAAGCTGAACTCTGAAGCGATCGCCCTAGAATTGGACCTAGTGGAAGAACGCCGGGAAAAGGCTTTCGTCCATGTAGCCGCCTACCAACAAGAGCTTTCAAGAAAATACAACAAAACGGTGCACCCCTAACCGTTCAAAGTAGGCGACTGGGTTTTGAGGAAGGTCATGGGCAACACCCTGGTGCCTGGTGAAGGCAAACTAGGGGCAAACTGGGAAGGACCCTACAAGATAACTGGTCTGGCGGGCAAGGGGGCATACCACTTGGAGGACTTGGAGGGAAGAGGAATACCCCAGCCATGGAATGCGGCCAACCTTAAACTGTACTATGTTTAGCTTTTGTGTTCTTTTTGTGCAAATGAATTTTTTGCTTCACACTTCAGAATGTAATATTCTTTTTATCAATATAATGGAAGTGTCTCATCTTTGCTTTAGCATTCAGATTGATGTTTTTTACTTTAAGATTCCAACTGAGATGTTTTATTCCCGTTAATTAAGTTGATGATTTACTCAACTTTGAGATTTCAACCGAGATGTTTTATTCCAATTGACTAAGTTGATGATTTGCTCAACTTTGAGGTGTTCATCCAAAATGTTTTATTCCGGTGGAGTCAATTGATGATTTTCTCAACTTTGAGATTTGAACCGAGATGTTTACTCTGGTCGAGCAGGTTGATGATTTGTTCAACTTTGAGATTTGAACTGAGATGTTTACTCCGGTCGAGCAAGTTGATGATTTGTTCAACTTTATGATTTGAACAGAGTTGTTGACTCATGACAAACAAGATGATTTGATCAACTTGTTGATTCCAACCGAGATGTTTTATTCCGGTTGACTAAGTTGATGACTTACTCAACTTCTTTGAACTTCCACCGAGATGTTTTACTCCGGTTGGCTAAGTTGAAGATTTATTCAACTTTTGTGAAACTTCAACCGAGATGCTTTACTCCGGTTGACTGAGTTAATGATTTACTCAACTTTATGATTCAAACCAAGATGTCTTTTTCCGGTTAAATAAGTTAAACAAGATGGTTTGTTTTACCAAAGTATTTTGTCTGGCTGAAGTTATCTAGCTCGAAGACCGTACAAACACTTGATGAAAATTGAACTTTTTTCATTGATGTGCAAAATAATTACAAGAGGAGGGGCAGATAGCCCGGTTACATGTTCAAACAAAAAGAAAGAAGACAAAGAAAACTAAGCTAGGGGGGAAAGGTCTGTTAATTCATCCCTGATCGAGGCCTCTAGGTCGACCGTGGTTGTGGTTACCTGGGCGCCGGTCTTCTCCTGGCTGGCCTGATTTGGGCGGTTGTCACCCTCCGCATTCTCCTCGGCGTCTTCAACTTCTTCTTCATCGGCCTCAGCCTGCAACGCGCTGAAGGTGTCGTTGGCATAGTGCACAAGATAGGTCGGCAGGACGGCAGTTGGAGGAGTGGCAAACACGTCGGTATCAGGTCCTTGGCCGAGCTGTTCACAAGCAGCCTTCCAGCTCGCCTTGAAAAAGATGTCTTGGGTGGCGTGGACCTGCTTAGTGTAGTTCTCCTCGACCTCCTTGAAGTCGGCATTGTTTGCATCCTCTAACTCCTCCTTTCTTGATTGCTTTAACCTCTCCAGCTCAGTCTTGAGCGCATCCCTCTCTTGCTCGGTAACACCAAGCTGGCCGAGCAACTTCAAATTGTCAGAATTCGCCATCTGCAGCGATGTTTTGGACTGGCCGAGCTCGGCTTGAAGGTGTTCCACCTGGTTGGCAGAGTCGGTGGCCTTCTGCCGGAGTCGGTGAATGTCAGTGAATGCGCTCCATGACCAAGTGTTGTTTTTGGATAGCCTGCAAGAAGAAGGTTTGATTAGAGAGAAAACCGAGCACACTTGGAAATTTTTTTGGCAAAATGTGCAAAGTTCTTACCCTGGTCATAGACTTGACCAAGGATTTCACCAGCTGGGTGTCTGGAACATGGTCGCTACCAACCACGTCGCTCGGTAGCAGCAAGGCTTTGGAGAGGTCAAAGGGGAGCAGATGCTCCTTGTCGCCTTTGACAGAAGCTGTCGCCGGGATCTCTTGCTTGAGTTGGGGCCTCCACGGCCGAATTGGGTCAGTTACCACGACAGGTTGCTCGGTGTTGAGCTCCGCAACTAGCTCGGCGGAAGGGTCTGCACGTGGCCTTTTGCCAGCCCGGCGATTGTCTTTGCTGGCTTGCCCGGCGGCAGGAGACGCTAGTGCAACCACGATCCCATTGGATTGCCCGGCAGCAGGCGAGCGGGTTGGGATGCTCGGTATCTCAGTGGAGGTGGCAGTGATGAGGTTCTTGATGCGGCTTCTTTTGGCCATCTCTTCCGCCACGGTCAACCGGATGAATGGCACGTTTGGTAATGTGGAATCGGGAGGTGGAGACGGAGTGCGAAGAAAGTCTGTGACTTTACTCCGACGTGGAGCTGAATATCTATATATCGGTTTGTAACCGAGGAGCTCGTGGCAATCCCGGTTGCAGTAGTGGAGCACGGTTCTGATGGCTGCTTCGTTGGGATAGTGATAGTGGGCAGGGCTTCGATTGCTGCAAAAGAAAGAAGAAAAAATGCTAAGTATAGAATAGTGAAGAAAGATAAATTGACCGAGCAGTTAGCACGGCTTACATGTCTCGCCGAAATTCTTGCTGATAAACCAGCTTGGTACGTCGGCTGTTTCGTAGTTACCAGACACCTAGAAAAAGTCATCGTCGTGCAAGTCCTTGTTTGGGGTGCCGGTCACTATCTTCTCCTTGCCCGGTCTGATTTTTAAATAGTAGGCAAGGCCATCGCTTGTATGCCCGAGGGTATACTGGCACAGTATCTCGGCTAGTCCTAGGTTGATTCCTAGTCGGTTGTTCAGTTCGTGGATCCCATTGATTATTCTGCAAGTGTTGGTTGAGACCTGGGTTGGAGCTAGCCCGGTGCGCTGTAAAAATTCGCAGATCAGCGGGTTAACCGAGAAACGGAGGCCTCTTCCTATAATTGACAGCACGGTGAAGGGACACTGGTCTAATCTGCCCCATGGGATTGTGTCCTCAACGCCGAGCTCTAAATGAACGTCGTCCGAGATACCGTACTCCTCCCGGAACGCGGCCAGACCAACCGGGGTGTCGACCAGGAAGCGGTAGCGCCCCATGTGTGGCCGGCTGGTTTTAGCTCGGCTGAGGTGGTTTGGCACAAACTCTTGCTTGATGGCTGCTCGGTCTTAAAGAGCCTCAGAGTTGGTGTGATCCCCTTGGACTCTGCAGGAAAATGAGGGTAAGTGTAAGTGGAAGCGCGATCGCGCAAAATGAGCTTGACTTTAGCTTGGTCTGATGGAGTGCTAGACCACCTCGATCATGAAGGTAAATTCAGGAGCACGACCGGTCAAGCGGACCAGATATTAGCCCGGTCGACCGGTCAAGTACTCTGCCTACCTCGGTTTCTACAGAAGTTTTCTTAAAACTAGCAATTTGCTCGGTCTTAATGTTTTTTGGGATCAAGAGAAGACCCAGAGCCCGGTCCGCCCTAGATCTTTAGGTGTTCATCACTGGGGCTGAAGAACAGCAAGGAGGACAAGGGGCATGGGAGGGTTTTGGGGAGTTATACCCTAAAATCTATGGTTTTTGTGCCCTAAAACGAAGAATATCAAATGAAATAGCAATAAAGGAATCGAAGAACTTACCAGAATGGGGCTGGAGGTGAGTCTTCAAGCACGAACGCAGCAAGACGCAAGAAGGAAGCTCTTCAAAGGCTCTGGAGCTCTGGAATGTCAAGAACTGTAGGAGAGTCAGTAAGAACGAAGTGAAGGGAGAAATGATGTATATATGGAAGAGAGAGAGACCGCCAAAATTTTTGACTGTGAAGGGACGTGAGGATTGGCTGCTCGAGGCCAATAAACGAGCGACGCGTGTCCCAATTAATGGCGGCGTTAGAGTTGAAGAGACAGGGAGGCAAGATAAGGCGTCGACCGGGCAAGTTTGGAAACCAGGCATGTCGACTAGCACGGTTAACTACTTGCAAACTGAGGACTGAGGAAGAGTCTACCCCGGTTGAATCATGTAATCCCAGTCACGCTTGTGCAGACGAAATTAAGGGGCAATTGAGAGAGAGATTTTATGAGCTGAAATGGGCCATGGCAAAGGCCGGGCAAGTTGAGTGCCGAACACGTTTGGGCCGCGGTAGCTTGGGCTTGTCTAGAGGTTTTGCTTAGTTAAGGCACAGGGCCATGTTGGACCAAGCTACTTGGGCTCGATTGTGTAGAAACCGGGACACTTGAAGTTGCTGAGCCGAGATGATTGCCTGCCATTCCTGATTCCACGGTTCGTGCGCTCGGCTCGGTAGGAAGGCCTACAGCTAACCGGTTCGACCTACCTCGAGCTCAGCCTGCCGGAATGTAACCAAGCTCGGTCGTTCTGGGGCTCGGCGGGTGGATCACTCGGATATGCCGCGCAGCGTGGTCATAAGAAGCCGAGGTGGTTCTGCCGATCTGCCGGGCTCCGCCGAGATATCCTGACAGTTTGGTTAGGTGGTGATTGCTGGATTTGTGCTGACAAATGGGATAGCAGCACCACGCGTCGAGAGACTAATGAGAGTAGATTTGAGGCGTAGAAGGTATATAAGCGTGTCTGTGCCCCCCATGTTGAGGCAGATGATCATTTTGGTGAGATACACTAAACACTGAACTCTCTCCTCTCTCTCTCTCTATCCCTGAGTGTGTGCTAACTTGACTGTCGGAGGGGCTTTCTGGCCACACACCGCCGAGTAGCTCACCGCCGTTGTGTTTGCAGGACGATCGGATAAACACGGAGCTTAGTAGAAAGGAGTACGGGCTTCGCTGGAATATTTGCTCCCCGTATAGTGTACCATGAGAAAAAAATAATATTTTATTTTAGGATTTAATGTATATTGTCCTTCTTAGTAAATTTACATTAGGATATAATATGAACTAAATTTTTTAAATTTTAATTAGGCGTACTGAATTATTTTTTTGGTACAAATAGAATCACCCCTCCTTCTGTCACGGAGTTGTTGCTTTTTGATGCTTCGTTGTAGCCCCTGGGCATTTTCTAGTTCAAAAAAAAAAAAAAAAAACATTGATTGTGCCACAAAATTCGTATAAATTTTTTACTTGTAAGGTTTTTTCAAAACTTCGAATCTTAGATTTGTGTTGATAAGTTAAGAATTTCTTTTTATTTTTACATTTAAAAAAAAAAAAACAAATTCAAGATTCAAACAAAATTTCATTTTCTTCTATTGGATTTTGGAAAGGAAAGACCACATTTGGTGAAAACAAATGATCTAAATGCATAAGTTAAAAATATTTCATGTTTCAGTTTTCAAATAATAAATTTTTCAATTTTTTTTTTCATAAATTAAAATTTAATAATCTAAACTGTATCAAACAAGACTACTGAAATGTTGAACTTTTGAAACCAACATAGTGCGAAGGGCATTAACCACAAATAATGTGTTCTGAGCAAGTGGCGGCGGAGAGAGATTAGGTTGAGAACACACACACACACACAAATGTTTGAAACATTGATAATTGTTCAATTTTAATTTATCAAATATTTGATCATGTAAAGTTTAAAATCAATATCACATCATTAAGGATCATTGAAAAATAATAAATTAAGAGATATAATCAATGTGATTGGTTTCAGTTTTTTAAATTCAATTTTTTAAAAATTGAGTTTTTTATTTTTTGTGTTTTTTTTGTTTTAAGTGAATATTTTTTAAATTTTAAGCAATTTTTTTACTTTTTTAGATGCATCTTACTTAGATGTATCTAAATAGTAAAATATTTGTAAAAAAATTAATAAATACACAAAATACGAAAAATATACCAAATTTTCATAATTTTTTTTTATATTTTTTGGTATTTAGTGCATTTTTTAAAGATTTTTTCACAAATATTATACTTTTTATGTTAGATGTGTCTAAAAAAATTTTTAAAAAAATTGTTTAAAATGTTAAAAAAATTCATTGATAATATTAAAATATAAAAAATAAAAATATGAAATTTTTTAAAAAATATTTTCTGAAAATTAGAACAAACAAGCTGAATATTATTTAAAAAAAGAAAAAGAAACTTTCCCACAAATCAACTCCCTTTTTTTTAGGCATTTCATGTTCCATTTCTCTCTCAAGTCTCTATTTTGTTTCTTTACTCCACCTCCATCTCTCTCACATTCTGATGTCCTCCATCTCACGTCTTCATCTCACCCATTCCTTATTTTATTCAACATATTAGTTCCATGGCCCAGTTGTTTTTGTTTTTCACTATGGAATGGCTGCATTTCAATTAATTCTCAATTATTATCTTGTTTGGTGCGGTTTGTAAAGTTATTCATAATTTAAAAATTTTGTGTTAAAATATTTAATGTAATTTCTACTTACAATTGTGAGACAAAATGACCTCTATAATTTGAAAAAAATAATAATTGCTGAAAAGTCAAGAAAATGGTATTTTTAATTTTTTTATATTATAATTATCAACTTTCAATTCTATAAAAACTACCCCCCAATAAAATCCTATATGTAATTTTTCGTTCTTTACAGATCAGATAATTATTATACCTAAATCTGAAAAAGTGACCTGAAGTGGAGGGAAGAATGTAACTTTTAAAAATTCAACTATGATTTTCTATATAGAAGTCATACGGTTATTGGTACTAGTGGCGGATCAATAAATTAAATGAGAGGAGAACTTATTAATTATAATATCAAAAGTTTTTATATAAATTTTTTTAATTGACTTTGAAGAAGATAAAAAAAAATGATGTTATAATTTGTAACAGCAATGATTGAGAGCCACAATTTTTGTAGTTCAAATGGCTCGAAATTGTCAAAACGACGTCGTTTTGAGTACAAAATAACTTCAAAATTGTCAAAACGACGTCATTTTGGCAATTTTAAGCCATTTGAGCCACAAAAATTGTGGCCCTCAAACATTTTCCAATTTGTAATTAATATATCACGGACAATTAAAAAAAAAGAGTTATGGATATAAGTCTTAAATTATATAATGATAAAGTAATTTTTTTATACAAAATTTGAGTGAAAATTTAATATAATGGTAATATCACATCATCATTGACATATGATATCATCAACTAATAGTAAAAAGACACATGAATAGTGAATCTCACATATCAAATGTAACTAACAATCTAACAAATTCCATATATATCTTCACAGTGAGAATAATTCTACTTGCATGTCAATAATTATGATAGACGTTACCGTTATATTGAAATTTTTTCATAAAATTTTCATGGATAATATGCTTTATTGTATTCTCTTCATTTTCAATTAAAACAGCTATTATTATTCTCATAATTTTGAAATGTCATTGACATTTCACTCTAAATAATATTTTTGTAATTTTTTTATTTAAAATATTTTCTTTATGTTTGCAATCAAACCGTTATATTGAAATTTTTTCATAAAATTTTCATGGATAATATGCTTTATTGTATTCTCTTCATTTTCAATTAAAACAGCTATATTATTCTCATAATTTTGAAAATGTCATTGACATTTCACTCTAAATAATATTTTTGTAATTTTTTTATTTAAAATATTTTCTTTATGTTTGCAATAAAAAAAAAAAAAAAAAAAACCAAAATCTAAGGGGACATGTGGCCCTTCTGATCCCTCTATACCTTCGTCCCTGATTGGTACCGACTCCAACAATCCAGTTGATTGTCAGGTGGCCATTTACACATATAATACAATGCTAGAGACTTCTAAATTTATTAATACTATCGTGATAAGGCACAACACAGTTGAATCTTAATTAATTAATTTTAAATAAATCGACAATTAGCATGGTCCATGTCAATTGAGAAGAATCTAGGGAGAGTTACGGGCCAGTCCTCCTTATAGAGAAATTCTATTTCCACATATCACATTGTCTCTATATATATCATTTCTGACTCCACTCACTCAGTAATTTGATTCTTGAGCATTTCTCTCCATCCACACACCCCATATTCCAAATACACTCATTTAATAAAAAAATGTGTGTACACCCTCATATTAGCCCACACAAATATTCATGGTCGTCGTGTTGTATCGATAGGACCTGCCATGATTGATGTCAATCAGATTGAACCTTACAAACTGAACGTTACAATCAGATTAACTACAATTTATATCAGTTCCAGTAATATATTCATCTAGGTTCCTTATTTCAATTTGTTTCATGTTTGTTTGTTTATGTTTTTGGTGTAAAATTGTATCTCGGTTTGAAATTTTCTTTTTGATTTGGAATTTAGATCGGTTGAACTTTGATAGTTTGTTATTTTATGCAGTCTTTTGAAATCTGCAGTTTCACTCACATGTAATCATGTATTTTGCAAGTAAGTTCTTCTAATTCAGCTTCATGCCCTCTGCTTTACATGTTTGTTTATTTTATTTTATTTTATTTCATTAATGTACAAATCTATGTATGGCATTTGATAATGTGGAAGCAAAAACCTAGTAATGTGTTGTTTCTATTTTTTTTCAGTTATGTATTGAGAAATCTATGAAATCAGATTCTAGTTGTCCAGTTTGTAAGGTTCAATCTGATTGTGTAAAGTGTGTGGATGGATGTCTATTTTGGTCATTTTATTTAAAGATAAATTTGTAATAAAAATAAAGTTCATTAAATGTGTAGATAGAGAAAATGTGATGTGTGGAAATAGAATTTCCCCTCCTTATAGAACTTAATACCCACTAGGTCCAGTCCAAATTAATGAACTTGTTTTTCCAATTTTACCCTTAGCCCAAACCCACTACCAAGAACCATCTGTTGACAGTCATTTTTGACACCGGCTACTACGTTTGGTTGCTGACAATTATTTCCGATGACATTTCTCTCGCTACGTACCTTCTCTGACTCTATTGACATATACATACTCTTTCTCTGACTTGTTTTTACATACTATGTCTGGCTGTTTTGGGAACATGACTAAGAGCTAATTTGTGACTTTTAATCTATTTTGAATCACATCACCTCTCTATTTCTTTACACACTTTAAAAAAACAAAAAAACAAAAATCAACTTTTAACCAACTTTTCAAAATAAGCATATCCTGTTAGTTTTCACTACATCCAATAGACAAAAAAGGGTTTTCAACTTTTTGAAATTGCTTTCCTTTTCTATCGAGAAGGCAATCAACTTATGAAATATAAAATTTTCATTATTACTGATAAAGAAAGATTTGACAAATGCCACCAACTTGCATTCCAATGTATTTTAAATTTTTAAATTTAGCTAAATTAAAACATTATTTTAAAGAATTTCAAAATAATTTATTCGTTATAGTACTTATAAAATATTTCTTAACATAATGTCTTTACCGTTTGTTCTCTATTAATAAATTTCTCACTATATCGGTGACAAATTTATCAATTCATTAGTGATAAATCTATCACTTTACAAATGACAAATCCAATTTGAGAGAGAGAGAGAGAGAGAAAGAAAAGAGACACCATTTAACTACTCATTCTCACATACTCACATTTACATACACACTGACTATTATTTACCTATTTACTTAAAAAAACACAAAATTTATTTTTTTTCATAAATTATTGAGTGATAAATTTATCATTGAAGTGAGTGGTGAATTTTTCAAATCAGTTACACATGTTTTTACACATGCAGATTTTCACCAACACACTAGAGAGAGAGAATCGATCTTATCAACGACTATGTACAATATCAGATTGGCGTCGAAGATAGTAGATTAGCATTGAAAACATCTAAATTTGAAGGCATTGGTGAAGTTCAAGGTTGAAGACAATAGATTGGTGATGGAGAAAGATGGTGCCAGTGGTAATGTCGAAGATGATAGATCAATGATGGAGGAGGAGTGAAAGTGATGGCAATGAGAGAAGAGAACTAGTGTAAGGAGAGTGACAATGACGGCGAGGGTGGAAGAGGGACGACGATGAGGGAGGAGGACAATGACGATGATGGTTGAGGCGAGCGTCATTGAAGATGACATAGAACGTCGATGGTTGGAGTAAACGACGTTGAATGTGACAAAGAACAACGGTGGTTGAGGTGAGTGGCGTTAAAGGTGACGGAGGACGGCGGTGGTTAAGGAGAATGGCATTGAAGGCAACAGATAATGACAGTGGTTAAGACGAGTGGCATTGAAGGCAATGGCGGACGACGATGATTGAAGCGATCAGCGTTGAACACGATGGAGCGCCGTTGATGAAAACAACGGTGTTATCCACTAGAGAGAGAGAGAGAGAGATAACAATGAACAATATTAGGGCAACACAAAGAGTACACCGATAATAAAACACTCTAGGGTAGAAAGGTAAAACAACGAATATGATATGATTGATCTGTACATAAGAATATTCTTCAGGACTAACAAGGTAATAAGTCCCAAAAAGGGGACCGACTCGTAATAAACTCAAGAATTTAGGAGAGATGAATATTTAGTTTTACATAACTATCCGAGCCTTCTTAATATTAGACGGCCCAACCCATAGGCCATCAACAACCAAAAAGGCACTGGACAACAAAATCAAACACAACACGGCATCGTATCGCCTTGCTTAGGTGTAAAAAACACAGGTTGTATTTGGTTAAATTTTCAAATCAACTTTTGCAACGAAAAATTCAAAAATTATATCTAGTTTACAGTTTTTAAAAATTATTTTAAAAATTATTTTCTGCCTTTCTCTTTCTCCATCTCTTTTTATTTTTATATAACAATCAATCATTTTTTTCTTTTCTCTCTCCTCTCTTATTCTCTCGAAAAATTATTGTTTGGTCTAGGGACGCCACATGGCCATACCTTTCACCAATCACAATTCATCATGTCCCCTCATATTCTCCTATCACCTAACACAAATTCATAGGCCCCATCTCTTTCACCAATCCCAATATTTTTGGGGCTCCACGTGGCAATACCCTAAGATCAACCAATAACTTTTATATTTTTTCATATTCTACGCATCAATCAATCAATTTTTCTCATCCATCTATCCAACTATAATTTTTTTTTTTACAAATCATCCTAAAATTATTTTTAAAATATACCACCAAACAAATTTTGAAATTTTGTAAACTTTTTTCAAAAACTATCTTTCATTATCAAAACTAAACCAACCGAAGCCACATTTTTCTCAAGGGCCATTTGGGAACCTCAATAAAAAGTTAAAAGTCAATTTTTAACTTATTTTGAGTCACATCACATTTCTATAAAAAAGTCAAAAAAATTTAACTTTTAACTATCTTTTTAAAACATTCCTTATATTTCAATCGGTTATTAAGGAATTATTTAGAATGATTTAAATAAATATATTTTTAAATTTTTTATAAAAAATATAAAAAAATAAAGAAATAATAAAAATAAAAAACGTGAACTTTTTTGTGGTGCACCCAGACGCGGACTCCTGTAAAATTGCGTCTTTCACTTCCCTCCTGAGCTTTCAATGTAAAAACACAACTAAATGAAGAAGGAAAGGTAAACACAGCTCTCTCTCTCTCTCAGAAGATTCATCGACTCTTCAAAAAATGCTTCTTCTCTCTCCTCATCAACCCCAACAACACCGCCCCCCTCAATGTACGCAACTCTCTCTCTCTCTCTCTCTCTCTCTCTCTAAATCTATTGTATCCGTATTTATATTTATCTCTCTCTACATATATTCGTGATCTGACGTCGGCTTTTGTAGTTTCGTATTGCAGGAGGGTGAGTCGGAGGAGGTTCAGTACAAGCCATGCCGAAGAAGCCCTATGCGCTCCACGTGTTGTGGATCGGTTGGAAGCTCGTGATCGCTCTCTCTTTCTCTCTCTGCCTCTTCGCTCTTCTCCGACTCCATCGATACTCTGAAGCCGATCTCAATCCATCTTCGCTCTCTCGCAGATCTCGAGTTTTGAATAGTCACTTTGAAGGCCCTCCCAAGGTCGCGTTTCTCTTCCTCACGCGTCGAAATCTGCCTCTCGATTTCCTCTGGGGGAGCTTCTTCGAGGTTTTGTGTCATTTTCTCGAGAAAATTGTGATTTGAAAGTGACTGAGTAGGAAAATTTTGGAGGTTTTAGTGATTTTATGTTTTTTTTTTGGGAGTTTGCAGAACGCTGATGTGGCTAATTTCTCGATATATATTCATTCGGAGCCTGGTTTTGTGTTTGATGAATCGACTACTAGGTCAACCTTCTTCTTTAATCGGCATTTAACTAATAGCATTCAGGTGATTTATGAATTTATGCTTCAATTTACTGCAATGACAGAAGATAAACAATTATTGGTTGTTTGGATGCTTAGAAAAAAAGAAAGAGGAAAAGTAACTGAAATGATGGATAATTTTCATTTTTGCAATCTTTGATCCTTTGCCATACATAAAATGAAAATCTTTCCTCAATAAAGCTTAAGTTTTTAGTTATTTTTTTCTTTATTTGGTTTCAGATCAGATGATAAAATTAAAAAAAATAAAGCTTTTCAACTTTAATAACCTTTTTGTTTTGTTTTTGCTTTATGTACTTGGAATTAAGTTGTTATTTTTGGCGTTCTATTAGAATTGATTTGAGTAGTGATGTTGTAGGTTGGATGGGGAGAAGCGAGTATGATTCAAGCAGAGAGGTTGGTACTAGAGGCAGCTCTTGAGGATCCAGCAAATCAGAGATTTGTTTTCTTGTCAGATAGGTCAGTATAATTATCATTGGAACAACTGAATTTGTTTTAATATGACAGGTGGTACTATGGTAATATGTTTTGAATTATATTTTGTCTCTGTTGAGTACATTAGATGGTTTAACCCAATGAATAGCATTGAGGTTGCACTAACTTCAAGATGTGTATAATTCGAATCTAAGTATTCCATGTGTGTTGTTTCATGTCTATGATAACATTGGAACTCCTAGATCATGCAATTGTAGTTCACATGTTTATGCTTTTTGAAGATTAATTTGACAATCTTTGATATACGGAATCTCCCTTCTAGCGAAAAATAGAAGAGGTGAAAGCTGTTGACCCTTTTTTGATGTGTTCACTCACTTCTTAAGGTGGGAGTATGTGCAAGAGGTGAATTTGGAGAGATAAGATACACATACTAATATATTATAACTGAAAGCAAAGATAATATTTATTTCATACTTATTTCTTGGATTTAGGCTTTCTTTAGCTTCCATAAACTACTACCACTTACTTCTGCCTCTGGAAGGGCCAAAACCTTAAGGCCATGTTTGTTTGGGCGGACTGGATTAGCATTCCCATGACTAATAGTCCCTATGACTACCAATCCGTTGGATTATGTGTCCTATCTTAACTAATAGTCAAGTTTAAAATAATTAAGCTGTTGACCCTTTTTTGATGTGTTCACTCACTTCTTAAGGTGGGAGTATGTGCAAGAGGTGAATTTGGAGAGATAAGATACACATACTAATATATTATAACTGAAAGCAAAGATAATATTTATTTCATACTTATTTCTTGGACTTAGACTTTCTTTAGCTTCCATAAACTACTACCACTTACTTCTGCCTCTGGAAGGGCCAAAACCTTAAATTAAATCCAAAGCCAAAGCCAAAGCCTTAGAAAATGGGTAGAAGTTGCATAAACTTAAGTTTCCATTCCCTACTCCCCACTGAGGTCACTCCCAAGGCTTAGGTAATTACCTGGTAAATGTGGGATGGGAGATTACATTTACCCGGGGATTTTTGGATTGGTGTAAAAAAAAGAAAAGAAAGGTTTTATGGATCTCTTCTGCCTCTTATGGTTAAACCTTGACAATAGCTGTGTTTCTGTGAACCCATTTTCTAATTATGCAAGTTTATGTACCAAATGTAGTTGACAAGTTTGGTAGCAGCATGGGCCAAACCCCCCTTCTTAGTTCCTGTTTGACCTTAGATTCATTTAATTTGCATTCTATCTATGAAGCATAGGTATGAGTACGGATACATGGATACAGTAAAATCCAAAAAAAATAGGGTGCGGGTATGGGTACGGCTTGGTATGTTTATAAAAAAAATATTTATTTTTAATTTGGAGTAATGCAAAAATTGATTAAATGGTTTAATCTGTTAAGATCTAACCTATAATTAACATTTAATGTCAAAAATAAAGGTATCAACTAAAATTAATTGTCATTATATTAAATAACTTACAAACCGTAATTTAATTTTAAAATCATATTAAGTATAAAATTTTAAAAAAAAAAAAATCTAGTGAAAGAAATTTTATCTTTGTAATAGAAAAAAATATTGTTTTGATTAAGATACGGTACGGTTTGAGTATATATTAGGTACGTCTAGGTATGTCAAAAATTAGGAAGAAAAAATTTAAGTACATATTTCGTGTATTCGGTATGTATGTAGAAGTACCATACGAAGTATCACACGCCGATAAGTATCCGGTACGGGTACAACATGCTTATCGAAGTACCTATACTTCATAGCATTCTATGCATGGTGTCAGCAAAGACAATAACTGGGTGTTTGTGGAACCATTTAGTAATTTTTCATTTTCAATCTGTGAGTAGCTTAAATATTAAACTCATTGGTTCTTTCCTTTCCTTTCCTTTCCTTTCCTTCCCTTCCCCTATTCTCTCTGTTTCTGCAATTAATTTTGTCACAATGTTTTCTGTTTTTATTGGCTTTATCTTGATTCTAGCTACCATTTTCCTAGATTTTTCATCGATGCTTTTGGTTATTTGAGAATTTCCAATCAAATTGGCTTCTAAAATTTAATTTCCTTCACACAAGAAGCCATACCCCAATTGCTTACAGCCAGCTAATGCTTCCTTCTTTTATTTTATTTTATTTCTTTTCCTGACATGTTTTATTTTGGGCCATACGTTTCTGTTTTTATTCCTGACATCTATATTTTTTAAGCCATACCCCAATCCATTTTTTTGTCCCTAATAATTTCTCTTTTATATTGTGCAGCTGTGTTCCTTTGTACAACTTTAGCTATATATACAGATATCTGATGGCTTCTCCAAAGAGTTTTGTTGATAGGTAGATCGATTGCTTTAGTTATTGATATACTGATAATAATAATAAAAAATTGCTTCAGTTATTGATTTGGTAATCAGTGATTTTTCCATAGATTATACAGTAATTGACCTATTTATAAAGCCTTTTTGTGTTGTAGCTTTCTTGATAAAAAGGAAGGCCGCTATAACCCTAAGATGTCATCTGTTATACCAAGGAGCAAATGGCGAAAAGGATCACAGGTTATGCTTCTTAGTCCTTGATTTAAATTCATCATCAGATTGAGTTTACAGGAATAGATATACTTAATAGAGATTGTTAAAGGTCATTCGTAAGTACATTATGTGAGTCATTTATGAAAAAGCTAGGTGATTCATTTGGACCTTGCCTTATTGTCCCCTTAAAGACAACTCTTCCATATTGTACTAGGAGTTGTAAATCGAAGTATGGAAACCTTGAATATGATCTATACCATCATTGAAAGCGGTGGCGCTATTTCTCGTATTAGCTTTGTTTCTAAAGAACAAAATCATATTCTTAAATGCTGCATATAACATTCTGGAATGGTTTCGGGTATTGGAAGACTCCCCGAAACTTGTGTTGTGTTGTCTTTTGAGCTTTGATTATTTTTTTGGATTAATGTTGAATACCAGTATCAACCTGTCTCTATTGACTCCAATTTATTCAGTTCAAGGAAAATACCAGAAACTTCTCTGCTTTAGTTCAATCTTAAACTAGCCAGTTCTTCTTCCTTTTTTTTTTTTTTTTTTTGTAAATTTTTTGTAAATTTTATTTTTTTTTGCTATACAAACAAGAAATTGTGGTTGTTATTATTTTTCTTCTCTTTTCCATCTTAATATTATCTCTCTCTTGTTGTTGTTCAAAAAAAAAAAATATATATATTATGACTGAGGATATTATATGCATATTTTGTTCTCTGATTTGAAAATTGATTTTGTACTTTCAGTGGATTTCTTTAGTTCGGAGCCATGCTGAACTTGTTATAGATGATGAGGTCATCTTTCCTGTCTTCAAGAAGTTCTGCAAGGTAGATAACTGGGGGCATTTTATTCTTCTCTACTCTACCATTGTTTTATGTGTAGTCAGCATATATTTCTTTTCTTAATCGTGGTTGGTTGCTTTTATAAGTGGTCATTATAAATAGCCCAGCAGAACAGAAGTAACGCATAAGTATTTTCCCACACTATTGTATATTAAGAGGGACCTTTTGACATCCCTTTTAAAGCTTTTTTGAGATGTAAATGGAAAATGTGAATTACATAAATTCAACCACCATGTAAATTCTCTGGGATAATCCCTTGATTGTAATTTTGAACTTACCAGTGATAACAAATGATGCCCCCTGCCTGTAGATGTTAGTCATTGGCGATGATTTTGACAAGTGATCCTGGTTCTGTTAATTTGCAAAATTGCATCTGTTATATGTTAAATGTTAATTTGCTTAATTTTTTATGACTTTGCAGAGACGCCCACCCATAGATGCCAGCAAGGGAAAGCAGAATATTGTAAGTGAATAGTTCATGTTTCTTCCCTTAAATTTTTAGTTTGTTATACATTTACTTGCCCCCATTCCCCCCCACACACGATTTTTTTTTTTTTTTTTCTTTCACAAAAATAGAGAATATGCTTCTTTCCTTAATTTTTGGGGGCCATTTTTAGCTTATTTGTTCCCAAAATTGGAATATATTTTAATAACTTGACAACAACAATAATGCTGATAGCCAATGCTCTGCTCCTCCTTTTGTAGTACACCAAGTCTCAGTGTAGAAATCTACCATTCATAAATGTGATTAATATGTAATGTATGTTTTAGCTGCCTAATTTATTTTGATATTAATGTATTACGGAAGTGTATCAAACAAGTACTACCAAAATTACTCGCTATTATTGTGATAATATTGGAATTTACAACCTTTAATTTTAGGGACGTTCATTTAGAAAATGGGGAACAAGAGGCGACTGTTTCCTCCTATGGAAAAATATCTAATGGTTATCCTGGAAAATTCATATTTTTGCTGTCTTCTCCTCTTGTGATATCTATAATTTGGAAGAATCACTCTCCACTTTTTATCGATGTTTCTTAATATCAAGTCGCTTTGAGCTGCACTTAACATACTCCTTTCATGGTGGCAATGATATTCTGAATATAGTTTTATATAATGCAGAAACTTCAGAAGCAGCACAACTGTATCCCAGACGAACACTATGTTCAGACATTATTTGCAGTAAGCAATTCATGTTTGTTGTCTTTTTCATTAATATTCTTTGATTTGGGGATCCTGTGATTATTCTTCTCAAGCACAGAAAATTATTGAGTTGAGCCAAGCAGTTAACTTTTCGGACTTGGTAAAATTTAGAGCTCTCAAGCTTCGTTTGATCTCGTTTCGAAGCTCAGTGCAGCATGTTCAAGCTTCGTTCAATTGATGTTAGAGAAACTAGAGTCGACTTTGGGCTAGAGGTTGGTTCACTCAAGTACTTGCGAAGTAGCTCAGACTTCGTAGGAATTCCTTCAAACGTGCTATGGCTGAAATAAAGAGAAGATATAAAGATAGAGGAGATGAAAGAAAGGGAAGAGAGAAACATAGGAGAAGAAAGGGAACATAAAGAGAATACTGTGTGTGTGTGTGAGAGAGAGAGAGAGAGAGAGAGAGCTTAAAAGAAACATAATTACTGCTTGGTATATGAACAAAACCTACTAAAGGGACAAAACCCCTTGTTCACTAGCCTAGGCCCTAGGTTAGCTGATCTGGCGTATATTTAGTCTCTACTCTGTTTGTTGAACAAGCTTGAACATGTGGCTTGAGCGTGGTTTGTTAATTTGTCCTCCCTTCTTTTGGTGGGTATGTGTTTGGGCTCAGTGAACCCTTACCCTAGTCAAGCTCCAGTTGTGCTTGAACAACTCATTTATTTATTTATTTTGATAAATCATGAACATCCCATTTATTTGCAACCCTAGTCTTTTTTACTAGGTTAATTTATGATCAATCTTATTTTCTTTGTACTTTTTGATAGATGAGTGATCTTGAAGGTGAACTTGAACGAAGAACAGTGACCTACACCTTGTGGAACCATTCTACGACAAATATGGAAAGACGAGGTTGGCATCCTGTTATGTTTAGCTATGCAAATGCAGGCCCTCAACAAATCAAAAGAATAAAGGTGATTGTTTTACACATTTCCCCTCTTACTTGATGATTAACATATAGAATGTGGGTCATAGATGGATGAGCCTATTCTATGTTACCTAGAACACAGATCGTTCTGGTATGAGGAACAAGAATAGGAATGTGATATGCCTCATACTTTAAAATGTGGTACAATGGGGATTTGTATTTTTCTTCAAATTAATCGTTCAACAACACAATTCTACAAGGATTATGACGCATTTTACATTTTGTCAATCCAAAATTGTATGTCATCCGGATTTAACTTTTTGATTATGAAGGTGATCTTTTAATGAAAAACAATGAAAATAGCGTGTTCCAAAGGTAAATTGCTAGTGTTAGCGTTTTCTGGTAACACTAAACCTGATGCGTGTTTTTTCATGCATCTTCTTCAACACATTGATAGAGTCAGTTATTTTGACCTATTTATCTTCAATTTGCATGCTGTTTGCTTCTTTATTTAACTAGCTGTGTACTATCTCACAGGATGTCAACCATGTATACTATGAGACCGAGTACCGGACCGAATGGTGCAGTAATAATTCTACACTTGTTCCTTGTTTTTTATTTGCGAGGAAGTTCTCTCAAGGAGCTGCCATGCGTCTTTTGAGTGACAGTGTGGTCGGCCTCTTTGATGCTTCTACATTATTAGATTCACCATCATGATTTCCTCAATCCTCTGACAGACCCTGCCTTAACTGCTTATCTAACCATCAACTTACAATAGAGTAAGAGAGAGACTATAATTTGGACAGCAGAGTGACCTTTAAAGTCATATAGATTAGATACAGAGGGATAGAAATGTTTGAAAAGTTTTGATACTACACAACCTAAAGACTTTTTGATGCGGCTGTTTAATCTTATACACAGTTTTTTAGGAGATTGTTGGAAGTTAAAGCAAATCAATGAATTGTTGTTTGTATAAATTGTAAGATTTTACTTGTCATCTGTTACGTTCTTTACTCAGTGGAAAAAGTATGTTTTATTCATTGTGGAATGTTTGTTTTTCTATGTTACATTCTTTTTGGAAGCATTGAAATAGCTGAAAGTGGTTATGCTGAAGGGTTGTTATTGATTCGACGACAAACTTGGTTTAAGGTTGCAAGTGTAGTAGCACGTTTCTCATGGTTTATTAGATTGTGTGGCTGTTAGCCTTTGTTTGGTTGATGAATTTTTGAGGTGATATAAAGAAAATGCCGAAGAAATGACTATTCCATGGATTTTTTGTTTTCTTCTTCTGAAGAAGATTCCATGTTTTGATTACCATAAAGCATGATAATTATTAGTTTTAAGATATCAGTGTCTTGTCATCACAACAAAACCATTTTTATTTTTTTTTTCAAATGGAGGAAAAGTGCAAATAAATGTTTTCTTTCTCATTTCCCATTCCATTCCTAGCACTCTGCTGTTGATAACAATTATTTATCAGGCTGCAGCTAGTACCGAGTACTAGTAGGGTAAAACACTCTTTTCACCAAGATAGTTTGATCTAAATTTTATTATGGTACGTGTTAAACCATTCCATCCCCATAACACTTTGCTTGCCTTCTCTATCCCTGTGTTGACAGGTAAAAGCTTAAAGAGAACCATAGATCGAAGAAAAGAACTATATGCCATCATTTTGTGTATTTGATTCTCACACAAAAGAATTGCCTATATCTTGATTGGAGCAAAGTCCTACTTCCAATTACTAAGAGCAATCTCAGATGCAATGCAGTTGAGATGATAAAAAAAAGTTCAATTAGGTTCCCTAGAACTAGCCCAATGTTTAGCCATGTATAGGACTTTTCTTAGAATGACCGACTGGTTTATCCTAATAAACTTCATATCAATTTGAAGTCTGGTTTAAGGTTTCGTTTGGAAAGTGATTATTTTTCAATTTTTTTGGCTATTTGACTATTTTAGTAGGCTATTTTAGTTTGTATGTTTGGAAAAATGGATTGAATTTTTTTTGAATGATTGTATAGAGAAAAGTGTTTGAAATGATATTTTATATTGAAATGACCAAATTGCCCCACATGTAAGCTGTCCTGTTCCAAGCTAAGCATTCGGAATGCTGACGTTGGACGAAAGGGAAATTCAGATCACCATTTTTTTTTCAAATTTTGAACAGTGCCAATGGCTCCAATTGCTGTACCTGGGCAAAAAATTTGAAGGATTGTGAATTGGTGAATTGAATAGTAATTTTTTAACAGCAAAAAAAAAAAAAAAAAAAAAAAGATTGGGCAAATTACATATACACCCCTCGAGGTTTGGCTAAATTACAGATGCCCCCTGAGGTTTGAGAAATTACGAATTCCCCCCTGAATGCTATATTTGCATAAGAAATTAGGGGGTAATTTGTTATGAAATATAAACCTCAGGGGGTAAATTGTTATGAAAATACAAACCTCAGGGGGTGGGATGTAATTTCTGAAACCTCAGGGGGTATCTGTAATTTAACCAAACCTCGAGGGGTGTATATGTAATTTGCCCAAAAAAAATTAAAACTTGTAAACAATTAATTGCATATATTAACAAACCTTTAGAAATTATTTTAAACCTTACCCATTAATATAATTTATAATTTTTTTAAAATTTATAAATTATTAATAATCATCAGTTTGTAGGGATGGCAATGGATAACCTACCCTGTGGATATTCATGGAGACCCAACCCAAATACATGGGTTTTTCTATTTTTTTTCTTATCCATTGGGTAGGGCAAGTAATATTCTTTAAATATCCACAGGGGATGGGTATCCACTAATTTCCCCATATTTTTTTTTTTTTTTTTTTTATTATTATTATTATTATTATTATTATTATTTAAGCCGCAACATTCACCGAATTTTGCTCGAATTGTGCGAACAAGATATTCATTTGGATAATTCAGACACGACAAAATTCGGTGAATCAAACATTATTCTATTCGTTTTTAGTGAATAAATGTCTAATCCTATACCTAGTGTATTAAAATTTTTGAAAAAAAAAATTGAGTTATACTAGATGTCTATCTATGGTCATGGCTTTTCTCCGGTCTTTCATCAGAGAAAGTATTGTTAGGCCTTTTGAGTCTCATTTTGATAATTTAAATCGTTTATATTTTAAGGTTCATCGAGGATATTATCTTTGTAAAAAATCAAGTCAATCAGATAATAACAACTATGTGTTTGAATCAGTTTTGTATGGGAAAAAAATGAACAATGAGAAAATAAATAATTCATACAAAATATATATATATATATATATATATATGAATGTATTTGAAAATAAGGAAATTGTAGAGAATCGAAACAAGCATGAGTCGTGATTGGTTAGAAAGGATGGGTACAAAGATTTATTTGTTGGAAAAACAAAAGGGGATACAAAGTCTTACTAAATAATTTTTTTTAAAATAAAAGAATTTTTCTTAGTTATGAACAGATTTAACTGAAATCAGCTTGTTTCCCAATGTTATGCTTCATTTATTTAGATAGAAAATATTTTTTCATGAAAAATATTTTTTTATAAAAAAAATTAAAAATATATTTTTTTATATTTGGTGGTGGTGGTAGTGGTTATGGAACGAAGGTGAAAGTAGAGATTGTGACATAGTGGTGGGGTGATGGCGGCAGTGATGATGGTAGTGGCTATGGTGATTGTACGGGGAGCAAATATTCCGGCAAGCTCATACTCTTTTCTTCCAAGCTCCTACCTGTCCGATCGACCTGCGAGCACAACGACGGTAACTCGGAATACCCCTCCGACGATCAAGTTAGACACACACAGGGATAGAGAGAGAGAGAGAGGATTAAGTGTTTAGTGTAAATCTCACCAAATGTTCATCTGTTAGACATGGGGGGCGCAGACTCGCTTATATACCTTCTGCACCCCAAATCTACTCCCATTAGTCTCTCGACACGTGGTGCTGCTATCCCATCTGTCAGCACAAATCCAACAATCACCACCTAACCAAACTGTTAGGAAACCTCGGCGGAGCTCAGCAGTATGGCGGAACCTCCTCGGTTTCTCCTGACCGCGTTACGCGACATACCTGAGTGATTCATTCGCCGAGCTCCTATACAACCGAGTTCGACCGCATTCCGACAAGCCGAGCTCGAGGCAGGTCGGTCCGGTTAGCCGTCGGCCTTTCTGCAGAGCTAGTTAACATGTCTGTCTTCAAAACTTGCTCAATCGATGACCGGGCTAGTTAACTTGTTCGGGCCGGGTTAACTCTTCCTCGGTACTCTCTTTGCAAGCTGATGACCGGGCTAGTTAACATGCCTGTCTTCAAAACTTGCTCAGTCGACGCTTCGTCTTGCTCTCCTGTCTCTTCAACTTTGACGCCGCCGTTACTGGGGACACGTGTCTCTCGCCTATTGGCCTCGAGCAGCCAACCATCACGTCCCTTTCACATTCGAAACTATTGGCGCTCTTTCACCCCTACAAACACGCCACAACTTACTTCCTTTCGATCTTACTGACTCTCCTGCGTTCCAGTTGTTCCAGAGCTCCTGTGCTTCTTGCAAGCTTCGTTCCTGCCCTCCCTTGCATTCATGTTCGAAGAACAAGCTCCTGCCCTTAATTGGTAAGTCCTTCGAGCCTCTTTTTTGCTATTTCATTTGATATTTCACATTTTAGGGCACTAAATCCGTAGGTTTTAGGATATACCCCCCCAAAGACCCTCTCTTGCCCCTATTCTCTTCGATGTTCTTCAGTCCCAGTGATGAACACATGAACACACCAAGAACTGGAGCGGACCGGGCTCCAGGTCGCCTTTTGATCCAAAAAACAATTAGACCGAGCAATTTACAAGTTTGCAAAAACCTTAGTAAAAACTGAGGTAGACAGAGGACTTGGCCGCTCGACCGGGCTAACAACTAGTCTGCTTGAACGACCGAGCTCCTCGGTTTGCCTTCGCAACCGAGGTAGTCTGGTACTCTTCATGATTGAGCTAAAATCAAGCTCGTTTTGCCCGACTGTGCTTCCACTTACACTTGCCATCCTTTTCCTGCAGAGTCCAAGGGGACCATTGACCAATTACCGAGGCTCTTAAAGACTGAGTAACCATTAAACTCCAGTCTGTGCCAAACCACCTCAGCCGAGCTAAACTAGCCGGCTACACACGGGACGCTTCCGCTTCCTTGTTGACACTCTGCCTGCCTTGGTCGTATTCCGGGAAGAGTATGGTATCCCGGCCGACGTCCACCTAGAGCTAGGCGAAATTAAGACAACCCCTTGGGGCAGATTAGACCAGTGCCCCTTTACCGTGCTATCCATTGAAGGAGGCCTCCGCTTCCCGGTCAACCCACTGATGACCGAATTCTTACGCCACACTGGGCTAGCACCCACTCAAGTCTCAACCAACACTTACCGAATAATCAACAGGGTCCACGAGTTGAACAACCGGCTAGGAACCAACTTTGGTTTAGCCGAGATACTCCGTCAATACACCCTTGGGCACACGGGCGACGGCTTCGCCTATTACTTAAAAATTCGACTGGGTAAAGAAAAAATAGTGACCGGCACCCCAGACAAGGACTTACACGACGACGACTTCTTCTGGGTGTCTGGTAACTATGAAACAGGCGACGTACCGGGTTGGTTCATTAGCAAGAACTTCGGTGAGACATGTAAGCCGTGCTAATTGCTCGGTCAACTTATCTTCACTATTCTGTACTTGACACTTTTCTTCTTTCCGTTGTAGCGATCCAAGCCTTGCAAGCCAACTACCACTACCCCAACGAAGCACCCATCAGGACCGTGCTCCGTTACTGCAACCGGGATTGTAACGAGCTCTTCGGCTACACTCCAACATACCGGTACTCAGCTCCATGCCGGAGTAAGGTCATAGACTTTCTCCGTGCTCCATCACCTCCTCTAGATCCCACACTGCCAGACGTCCCCTTCATCCGTTTAACCGAGGCAGAAGAAATGGCGAAGAGAAGCTGTATCAAGAACCTACTCACCGTAACCTCCACCGAGATACTGAGCATACCAACCTGCTCTCCTGCTGTCGGTCAATCCAGCGGGGCCGTGGTGGCATTGGCATCTATCGTTGCCGGGTAAGCAAGCCAAGACATCCGCCGCGCTAGGAAAAGGCCTCATGCAGACCCATCTGCCGAGCTGGTTGCGGAGCTCAATACCGAGCAACCTGCCGTCACGGTCGACCCAACGCCCGCGTGGAAACCGCAGCTCAAGCACCGGGGCAAGGAGATCCCGGTAATAGCTTCTGTCAAAAGCGACAAAGGGCATCTGCTCGCCTTTGACCTCACCAAAGCGCTCCTGCTATCGAGCGATGTGGTTGGCAGTGACCATGTGCGGCGTCGCTCGTTTGTTGGCCTCGAGCAGCTAACCATCACGTCCCTTCACATTCAAAATTTTTGGCGGTCTCTCTCTTCTATTTATACATCTCTTCCCCTTCACTTTTTGTTCTTACTGACTCTCATTTATTCTTGTCAATCCAGAGCTCCAGTGCACGCAGCAGCTCCCACTCTTGCCCTCTTTCTGCGTTCGTGCCTGAAGGATCTGCATTCGCCTCTACTGGTAAGCTCTTCGAATCTTTTTGTGGTTGTTTCATTTGATATTTCTTGTTTTAGGGCACTAAAACCATAGATTTTAGGGTATAGCTCCCCAAAACTCCCCCTTGCCCCTTGTTCTCCTTGTTGTTCTTCAGCTTCACTGATGAACACCTGAAGACCTGGGGCGGACCGAGCTCCAAGTCTTCTTTTGATACCAAAAAACATTAAGACCGAGCAAATTACAAGTTTGCCAAAACCTTAGTAGAAACCGAGGTAGGAAGAGGACTTGGCCGCTCGACCGGGCTGACATTTGGTCTTCTTGAGCGACCGAGGTTTGCCTTCGCGACCGAGGTGGTCTGGCACTCTTCCTGACCGAGCTAAAGTCAAGCTCATTTTGCACGACCGCGCTTCCACTTACAATTACCCTCCTTTTCCTGCAGAGTCCAAGGGGACCACAGACCAATACTGAGGCTCTCAAAGACCGAGCAGCTGCCTTAACTCCAGTCTGTGCCAAACCACCTCAGCCGAACTAATCTAGCCGGCTACACATGGGGCGCTTCTGCTTCCTAGTTGACACTCCGGCTGCCTTGGCCACATTCCGAGAAGACTACGGTATCCCGGCAGACGTTCACCTAGAGTTCGCCGAAATTAAGACAACCCCTTGGGGCAGATTAGACCAGTGCCCCTTTACCGTGCTATCCATTGAAGGAGGCCTCCGCTTCCCGATCAACCCACTGATGACCGAATTCTTACGCCACACTGGGCTAGCACCCACTCAAGTCTCAACAAACACTTACCGAATAATCAACATGGTCCACGAGTTGAACAACCGGCTAGGAACCAACTTTGGTTTAGCCGAGATACTTCGTCAATACACCCTTGGGCACATGGGCGACGGCTTCGCCTATTACTTAAAAATTAGACTGGGTAAAGAAAAAATAGTGACCGGCACCCCAGACAAGGACTTACACGACGAAGACTTCTTTTGGGTGTCTGGTAACTATGAAACAGCCGACGTACCGGGCTGGTTCATTAACAAGAACTTCGGTGAGATATGTAAGCCGTGCTAATTGCTCGGTCAACTTATCTTCACTATTCTGTACTTGACACTTTTCTTCTTTCCTTTGCAGCGATCCAAGCCTTGCAAGCCAACTACCACTACCCCAACGAAGCACCCATCAGGACCGTGCTCCGTTACTGCAATCGGGATTGTAACGAGCTCTTTGGCTACACTCCAACATACCGGTACTCAGCTCCATGCCGGAGTAAGGTCACAGACTTTCTCCATGCTCCATCACCTTCTCCAGATCCCACACTGCCAGACGTCCCCTTCATCCGTTTAACCGAGGCAGAAGAAATGGCGAAGAGAAGCTGTATCAAGAACCTACTCACCGCAACCTCCACCGAGATACTGAGCATACCAACCTACTCTCCTGCTGTCAGTCAATCCAGCGAGGCTGTGGTGGCATTGGCATCTATCGCTGCCGGGTAAGCAAGCCAAGACATCCGCCGCGCTGGGAAAAGGCCTCGTGCAGACCCATCTTCCGAGCTGGTTGCGGAGCTCAATATCGAGCAACCTGCCATCACGGTCGACCCAACGCCCGCGTGGAAACCGCAGCTCAAGCACCAGGGCAAGGAGATCCCGGTAATAGCTTTTGTCAAAGGCAACAAAGGGCATCTGCTCGCCTTTGACCTCACCAAAGCGCTCCTGCTACTGAGCGATGTGGTTGGCAGTGACCATGTGCGTGACACCCGGTTGGTGAAGTCGTCGGTCAAATCCATGACCAGGGTAAGAATCTCAAACTGCCCTCAAAATTTCTCAAGTGTTTGTTCGGTTTCCTTTCTAACCAAACTTTCTTCTTGTAGGCCATCCAGAAGCAGCACTTGGTCATGGAGTGCATTCATCGACTCCGGCAGAAGGCCAATGATTCTGCCAGTCAGGTTGTAAGCCTCCAAACCGAGCTCTGGCGGGCCAAGTCTTCTCTGCAAATCGCAAATGTAGACAACAACAAATTGCTCGGCCAGCTTGGTGCCGCCGAGCAGGAAAGAGATGCAATAAAGGCTGAGCTGGAAGCCTTGAAATAGTCAAGGGAGAAGGATCTAGAGGACGCCAATAATGCTGGCTTTAAGGAGGCCGAGGAGAGCTATACAAAGCAGGTTCATGCCACCCAAGATATCTATTTCAAGGCGGGTTGGAAGACTGCCTGTGAACAGCTCGGCCAAGGACTTGGGACCGACATATTTGCCTCTCCTTCGGCTGTCTTCTTGTCGACTTACCTTGTGCCATACGCCAACGATATCTTCACTGCATTGCAGGCTGAGGCCGAGGAAGGAGGAGAAAAAGAAGCCGAGGGTAATGCTCAAAAAGAGAACCATCCAGAGCAGCTCGGCACCTAAGACCAAACAGTAACAATTAACCTGGAGGCAACCGGGGATGAATTCACTGACCTTTCTCCCCTAGTTTAGTTTTCTTTGTTCTCTTTTTGCCTGAACATGTAACTTAGTTAAGTGCCCCACCTTTTGTACTTATTTTTCGCATTAATGAAAAAACTCAATTTCCTTCAAGTGTTTGTACGGTCTTCAAGTGAAATAACCTCAACCGAACAAAATACCTCGGCAAGACTAACCAGCTTGAGTAACAGGAGTAAAACATCGCGGTTAAAGTCTCACGAAGTTGAATAAATCATCAACTCCTTCGAACGGAATAAAACATCTCGGTTTTAATTGCAAAGTTTAGCAAAACATCAACTCATTCAACCGGAATTAACATCTTGGTTGAGTATCTAGGAGTTGAGCAAAACACCAACTCATTCAACCGGAGTTAACATCTCGGTTGAGAGTCTTAGTTGAGCAAAACATCAACTCATTCAACCGGAATTAACATCTCGGTTGAGCATCTAAAAGTTGAGCAAAACATGAACTCATTCAACCGAAGTTAACATCTCAGTTCAGCATCTAAAAGTTGAGCAAAAGATCAACTCATTTAATCGGAGTTAACATCTCGGTTGAGAATCTAAAAGTTGAGCAAAACATCAACTCATTCAACCGGAGTAAGACATCACGGTTGAGAATCTAAAAGTTGAGCAAAACATCAACTCATTTAACCGGAGTAAGACAACACGGTTGAGAATCTAAAAATTGAGCAAAACATCAACTCATTCAACCGGAGTAAGACATCACGGTTGAGAATCTAAAAGTTGAGCAAAACATCAACTCACTGAACCGGAGTAAATCATCTCGGTTTTAATCTCAAAATCAACTGGAGTAAAACATCTCGGTTGAGAATCTCAAAATTAAAAAGTAACAATCAGAATGCTAAGGCAAAGATGAGACACTTCTATATATTGACAAAAAGAATATTACATTCTGAAGTGTAAGGCAAAAAATTCCATTGCACAAAAAGAAAACAAAAGCTAAAAATAGTACAGTTTGAGGTTGGCCGCATTCCATGGCTGGGGTATTCCTCTGTCTTCCAGGTCCTCCAAGTGGTATGCCTCATTGCCCGCCACACCGATTATCTTGTAGGGTCCTTCCCAGTTTGCCTCTAGTTTGTCTTCTCCTGGAACCAGGGCATTGCCCATGACCTTCCTCAAGACCCATTTACTTACTTTGAACGGTCTGGGGTGCACCGTTTTGTTGTATTTCCTTGAGAGCTCTTGTTGGTAGGCGGCCACATGGATGAGAGCCTTTTCCCGGCGTTTTTCCACGAGGTCCAATTCCAGGGCAATGGCTTTGGTGTTCAGCTCGGGCTCAAAACTTTCACTTCTGAGGGTGGGCATTCCAACTTCCAAAGGTATGACCACCTCCATGTCATATGCCAAAGCAAAAGGTGTTTCCCCAGTAGATCGCTGCGGGGTTGTTCGGTATGCCCAAAGGACGTTGGGGAGTTCCTCGGCCCATTTTCCCTTGGCTTTCTCAAGCCTCTTCTTCAACCCATCAAGGATGGTCTTGTTTGATGCTTCAGCTTGACCATTAGACTGTGGGTAAGCCATGGTAGAGTTGTAGAATTCAATCTTCAAATCTTCACAAAATCCTCTGAATAGGCGACCGTCAAATTGCGTGCCATTATCAGAGATCATAATTTTTGGGACACCAAACCGCGTTACCACGTTCTGCCAGACAAACTGCTTGACATCTTTCTCTTTGATTGTTGCCAAAGGCTCTGCTTCAACCCATTTGGTGAAGTAGTCTGTGGCCGCGATGAAGAACTTCCGGTTGCTTGGTGCAGTTGGGAGTGGTCCCACTATATCGAGCACCCACATCGCAAAGGGCCAAGGACTGGTGAGGGGAAGAAGTTCTCTGGCCGATTAGTGAATTTGGTGGGCAAACTTCTGGCACTTCTCACACTTACGAACATACTTCTGCTTGTCGGCTTGCATGCACGGCCACCAGTAGCCTTGCAAAATAGCTCGATAGGCCAAAGATCTGCCCCCTATGTGACTGCCACAGATGCTTTCGTAAATTTCGTACCGGAAGGCCTCCACGCTACTCGGGTGCACACATTTTAAGTAAGGACCGGTAAAAAACTTCTTGTATAAAGCGCCTGACGGAGAGAGCCAAAATTGCTCTGACTTCACCCGGACTTTATGTGCTTCCTTCTTCTCGGCTGGAAGGGTCCGGTCTCTGAGAAAGAGGATAATAGGGTCCATCCATGAAGGACCTAGCTCGGCGCAGAATACTTCTGTCTGCCCGGTTTCCTCAATGCTGGGCCGCGGAAGGAATTCAATCAGGAGAGGGTTGGGAGATGTGCTATCGACCATGGAAGCAAGGCCGGCCAATTCATCGCTCGGCCGTTTTCTTCTCAGCCAATCTGTTGGACCCTTATTGCTTGGAATCGCTTGATGTGGTCTCTGACCAGAGCCTGGTATTTCATCATTCTGTCATCCTTTGCTCCGTAAACCCCAGAAACTTGGTTAACCACAAGCTGGGAATCACTGTAAACCATTAGCTCGGATGCGTGCATCTGAAGCACGCTCTTAAGCCCGGTCAAAAGCGCTTCGTACTCAGCCTCGTTGTTTGAGGCAGGGAATCCGAGGGTGATAGAATGTTTGATAGTCAGCCCGGCTGGCGAAATCAGAACTATACCTAGCCCGGCACCGTGACGGTTCGAGGCTCCATCAACAAAAAATTTTCACATTTCGCCAACAAAGAGCTTCCAACAATCTGAGGGGTCCTGAGAGGCTTGAAGGTTGATGGGATCACGATTGTTCGGCTGTTCAGCTTCAAGTTCTGTGCTGAGTGGTTCCACTACAGCCCCTCTTGGCGATTCGGCGCCGGACTCGGCAAGTTGATCCGTAATGCCTAAGTTCGTAGGCGAATCGCCGGGTTGCAGTATTATGCCGGCTGCAGGCGCTGTGCTAAGGGGTTCCATTTCTTCCCCTCTTGGTGATGCGGTACCGGACGGAGCAGGTTGGTCGGTGATACCGGACTCCGTCATCGTATCGCCGGGCTATGGTACTGTACTAACCGAAGGTTCTTCGACGGGGTACGCAAGTTCCGCGTCGCTGTCATCGCCTAGCTGTGTTATTGCGATCTGGCCTGCATTCACCTCCTCATCTGCTGCGGCAATATCCACCCGGCATACCGGATGAATTCCAGGTGAGAATTCAGCAACGAAGTCTGCCAATGTCTGGGCTTTTATGGCAGTGCGTGGCTGAAACTTGACGTCAAACTGTCCCAATTCGACCGCCCACTTGAGAATTTGACTGGAGAAATCCGCCCGTTCGAACAAAGCTTTGAGGGGGAACTCGGTCAAAACGATGATGGTATGAGCATGGAAATAGTGCGCCAATTTCCTGGAGGCCATCATCAATGCCAATGCAAGTTTTTCCAGCGACAAGTATCTCGACTCTGCTGGTAGCAAGGTTTTGCTGACGTAGAAGATGGGGAGGTGCCTGATTCTTTCTGACCGGACAAGCACCGCACTGACTACATGTTGAGAAACGGCCAGATAAAGGTAGAGTTCTTCGCCAGGTTTCGGTGTGACCAACAGTGGCGCTGAAGACAGATACTCTTTGATCCCATGAGAACTTTGATTTCAGAGCTTGAAAGAAGAGGCGGCAGCGATCTGATGACCGGCTTATAAATCGGTTAAGCGCAGCGGCCATTCCGACCAGATGTTGCACGTCCTTAGCCAAGCTCGGCTGCTTTAATTCTTGTACGACTTTGATTTGTGTGGGGTTTGCCTCGATGCCTCGGTTCGTGACTAGGAAGCTTAAGAATTTTTCAGATCCCACGCCAAAGGCACACTTAGACGCATTCAGGCGTAGCTTGTGTTGTTTGAGAATGGCGAACATCTCGGCCAAGTCGGACAAGTGGTCTGCTTGATGTCGGCTCTTAACCACCATATTATCAATATAAGCCTCCATTGTCCGACCTAGCAGAGGAGTGAACATCTTGGTCACCATCCTTTGGAAAGTTGCCCTGGCATTCTTCAAACCAAAAGGCATGACACGGTAGCAGAAGAGTTCCCTTGGTGTAGTGAATGAGGTGATCTCGCGGTCGGGGTCATGCATGGCAATCTGATGATAACCGCGGTAAGCATCTAAGAAACTGAGCCTGTTATGTCCAGCCGTTAAGTCTACAAGCTAGTCTATTCTGGGCAGTGGAAAGCTGTCTTTAGGGCAAGCTCGGTTGATGGTCCTGTAGTCGACACAAACTCGCCACTTCCCATTCTTCTTAGGTACAACAACTGTGTTTGAAATCCACCGAGGGTAGTGCACTTCCTGAATAGCTCGCGCCTCAAGCAAGTTTTTCACCTCTTCCACAACTACCTCGGCGTGATGCAGCGCCGATCTCCTTGTTCACTGAATGACCGGCTTGGCTCCGGGGAAGTTTAGGTGATGGCAAATAAAACTCGGATCGAGGCCGGGCATGTCATAAGGTGACCATGCGAAGACTTCGATATTGGCCATCAAAACTCAACCATCTTGAGCCGAGCAAGAAGAACCTGTCCGGACTCTTTGTATCAATTCGCACTTCGACCAATTCTTTGACGGCTTTGTTCTCGGCCCTAGTGCTCACATCGTCAAGGACTCCTTGGTCTTCCGGTTCTTCTATCATATGGACGAAGCCTTTGGCAGCTCGGCTCGCGTTGACTGCCACGAAGCATTGCTTCAACATGACTTGATCACCCCAAATCTCCTCAATTGCCCCCATAGTCGAGGGGAATCTCATCACCTGATGGAAGGTCGACGCTACGGCTTGCATAGCGTGAAGCCATCTCCTTCCAAGGATCAGGTTATAAGTAGATTGCACTTGCAACACCCAAAACTCCACTTGCTTAACCACGGATCCCGCTTTGATCGGCAGGATAATTTTTTCCAAAGGCCACTTAGGTTGTGAGTTGAAACTAACTAGTGGCGAAGTTGTCGGAGCCAAGTCTGTATCCCGGAGCTTGAGCTGTTTGAATGCATCGTAATACATGATCTCGACCGAGCTTCCCTGATCGATCAAGATGCGCTTGACATCGAATTCTTTGACGCGGAGTGTGACCACTAAGGCATCGTTATGCGGTGTCTGAATGCGCTCTAGGTCCCTTATAGAGAAACTGATCACGTCTTTCTCTTCGGTCTTGCCCCTTTTGATCGCGGGCTGGACCGACAAAACTTCTCTCATGTGCTCCGCTTTCTTGATCATACCTCGGAGTTCACAAACACGCGCCGGTTCCACAATGCCGTGGATAACATTAACAATGCCCTGAGGGGGTGCCTCCAAGTCATCCGGTCCTCGCGGATCAACCGGGGCTTGATTTGCCTTCACGCCCCTGTCAATGTAAAGGTCCAGGTGTCCGGCTGCGACTAGCTCTTCCAAGTGTTGCCTCAAAGGCAAACAGTCCTCTGTCTAGTGGCCGCGCTCTCGGTGAAATGTGCAATGGTACCGCGGATTAAAACCCTTCTGTCCGTCGCCCAACTTAGCAGGAAACCAGATATAATCCTCGTCACGGATTTCACTAAGTATGCGATAAATTGGAATTTTAAAAACTGTGGTAATGCCTGTCCTGGCCTTCAACCTTCTGTTTGCATTAGCGACGTCATCCCGGGGGTAGTCATCTCGGTCATTTCGACGACCCTTACCCCAGTTTTTGCGATTTGAACCACGGTCTGATTCCTCTGTGCGATCATTTGAACGGTTTGCCTCCTGTCCGACCGCGTGTACCTTGCCAGTCGACCTCTTGTCTGTTGCTATTGGAGTTGCCTTCGCGGTAGATGCTGCCGCATTATCTTCTACTCAGATATGCTCATTGATGCGCTGCATTAGCTGGCCCATGGATGTCGACTGGTGCATCGTAAGCGAGTCCCGCAGTCTATGTCCGACCGGGAGACCACGCTTGTACTGCGTGATTGCTAGGTTGACTGAGCAATCCAAGATCTCGTTGAAGGTTTCCCAGTATCTGGAGTTATATGCCTTGAGCGTGTCGCTCGGCTCCATCTTGACACTGAGAAGGTGGTCAACTTCCTTCGACGTCTTAGTGTTGGTTTTGAAGCGCGTCACAAAGGCTTCCGCCAACTGATGCCACCTTTCTATGCTCTCCTTCGGCAGCCTCTCAAACCATTTCAAGCCCAGCTCGCCCAAGCTTGACGGGAAGATAAGGCACATAACGGCTTCATTTCGCCTATGTCCGGCCATGACCTGTCGGAAGTAGCTTACATGCACATAAGGATTGACTTTTTTGTCGTAGAGCGTGAACTTTGGCTGGTGGAACCCTGCCGGAAGCGGTGTTGTTTCTATCTCTAGGGAGAAAGGAGTGGCGTTCAGCCTCGCCAAGTCTGTATCTAAAAGGAGAGGCGCAGCTAGGCGGGGTAGAGGCATTCCTACCTCTTCACTGGCGTGAACCCCATAGGATAGCCGCTAGAACGCCGGCACCCTCTAAGCCTCCCGCCGGTGAGCCCGTTCCTTCAAGGCTGCCCGCAAATCCTCTGAACGAGCGGAATAAGAGTACCTCAACGTCATCGCCGGACGTGAGGGTTGATAGGTGCTGTCTTGCGCGCTGGACTTCTCTACGTGCGTGTCAGAATCTCTAACCTTGTAACTTCTAGTGATTGAGATTGACGGAGTACGCCGCTGGCTTTGACTGCCTGAATGGCGGGGTTGGGTGCGCTCACTGTGGTCTCCTACTCGAGCTACACCCTTCCCTTTGACATGCCGCTTAAGATCCTCCATCTCCGTCGCCATTCGCCGGATGACGGCGTCTTGGTCCCTTAGCTTGTTTTCCAGTCGTCTGGCATGCGATTCTCTCCGCCGCCGGTGACCGTCTGGACTCCGTGAATGACCAAAGCTTCTTCCGCGCTTATCCCGCGCGTCTCTTGAATGTCCTCCTAGAGAAGTCTCCAGGTCTGCCATCGAAGGAATGATGGCGGGATGTCCTTCTCTTCGTCTGCCTGACTCCGGGGTAACTCCGTCGATGGCAAACAACGGAATCTCGTCGTTGTTCGCCATGGACGACGATCAGATAAGCCTTTTGTCTGTCAAGTTCCCACAGACGGCGCCAATTGTACGGGGAGCAAATATTTCGGTAAGCCTGTACTCCTTTCTTCCAAGCTCCTACCTGTTCGATCGACCTGCGAGCACAACGGCAGTGAGCTACCCTCCGACGATCAAGTTAGACACACACAGGGATAGAGAGAGAGAGAAGATTGAGTGTTTAGTGTAAATCTCACCAAATGTTCATCTGTCAAACATGGGGGGCGCAGACTCGCTTATATACTTTCTGCACCCCAAATCTACTTCCATTAGTCTCTCGATACATGGTGCTGTTATCCTATCTGTCAGCACAAATCTAGCAATCACCACCTAACCAAACTGTTAGGAAACCTCGGCGGAGCTCGACAGTATGGCGGAACCTCCTCGGTTTCTCCTGACCGCGTTACGCGGCATACCTGAGTGATTCATTTGCCGAGCTCCTATACCACCGAGTTCGGCTGCATTCTGACAAGCCGAGCTCGAGACAGGTCGGTCCGGTTAGCCGTCGGCCTTTCTGCCGAGCTAATCATGAACTGTGGAAACCATAGAGGCAGGTGGACAGCTCGGCCGAACTCCCAGTAAACCGGTTTCTACACCAAAAAGCCAAGTAGCTCGGTCCACTATGCCCCTTGCCTTAACCGAGCAAAACCTTTCTAGACAGGCCCATGCTGTCACGGCCCAAATCTGCCCGGTCATTACCACGCCCAGTCTGGCTCATAAATTTCCCTCTCAGTGATGGTAGTGTGATAGTGAAGGTGAGAATAGTGGTAATGGTGTTCTGAAATTAGTAAAAATTTAATTGAAAAAATATTTTTTGTTTTTAAAAGTAACAAACAACAAAATTCGTGTGGGACTCAAGGAAGAAGATAGAGGATGGATTGGGTGTGGTAAGGCATATATATCTTAAAATGAGTGGTTTAGATTTGTTAAAAGGTATAATTAGATTTTGGATAAATTAAAATAAATGGTTCAAATTTGCTAAGAGAAATATGGTTTAATGTCTAAAATGTCCGTGGCTAAGAGATCAACAAACAATTCCTTGTTTATGCCTTGATGCAATTTAATATGGGTCTTATAACACTTTCTTTAAACAGGTTCTTTCATATTTTATTTCTTCAAACAGGCTCTTATAACATTGTAAACATGTTCTTATACAATGTAGGGGAGAAAGAGAGAGAGAGAGAGACAGAGAGAGAGAGAGATGGTTGTAATTTTTTTTAATCTTCCACGTTCTTCCACATTTTTTTTAATTACTAAAACTTATTTGATTGTCTCAAAATTATATATTTGATTATTATAAAACAAACGTTTTAATTAATTAATTAATGTGTATTTGATTTTGTTGTTGAACCAAATAAAATAAAATAAGATTGAATGTATATTTAGCTTTTGTTGTGAACCTTAAAAAAAAAATAAAAAACAAGATGTTAACATTAAATATATTAAAAAAAAAAGAAAAAAGATTGAAGGTATATTTAGCTAAAACCTTAAAAAAAAAAAAAGTTGTTAACATTAAATATATTAAAAAAGAAAGAAAAAAGATTGAAGGTATATTTAGCTTTTGTTGTGAACCTTTAAAAAAAAAAAGAAGAAGTTAACATTAAATATATTAAAAGAGAAAAAAAAAAGATTGAAGGTATATTTAGCTTTTGTTGTGAACCTTTAAATAAATAAAAAAAAAAAGTGATTGTTAACATTAAATATAAAAAATAAAAATAAAATAAAAATGAGGATTAAAGTGGGTTGGGGAAAATCAAAACCCATTAGGAAATGGGGAGGGCGGTACCCATAGGGAATGGGGAATGGGGCAAATTTATTACAGGAGAATGGAGATGGGGAATTAATATCCACCCATTAACCCCCATTGCCATCCCTATTAGTTTGTACACTAAAATATACCAAATGTATGTGTTTACCAACATTTGTTTGTAAAAACATTGACAAACTTTTTACAAATTTAACTTTTACTTCTATCAATTCTGAACTCGAGATTATTACAATATTTGGCACTAAAATATACCAAATGTATTTGTTTACCAATATTCTGGGTTGTTATCTTCCATTGAAAAAAAAAGAAGGAAGACCTTGTTGCCGGCAAAAACAATTTAGGAAAAAACAGATTATGACCAGATCGGCAAAATTATCCACCGAATGCCATCAATAGGGGGCAAAACACAGCAAGATCTTGCAGATTAGAATGAAAAATCAACATAACCGAGTCAACAAAGGCTACAAACAAATGTATAATCAGTTCAGTTCATTTACCTGTTGCAGTTCTTCGTCAGTCGCATTGTGTGGAAGGCAGAGCTTCGCCGGAAAGAGATCGGTGAGGCAAACTTGTGTTTCTACAGTCCATTGGTGAGAGACGCAAGAGATGAGAGAGATTTGACAGAGGCGTGAAACAAGCTATGAGATGGGTTCAATCCGTATACCCAAGTTGAAACAGTCAAAGGATAAAACGGTAATTGTACCTCAAAATGGAACCTAGTTGTACAATCAGCCTCGCTACTTAGACTTTTTGACTATTTTCAATTATGAGGCTACAATAGCCTAGATTTTGTTTTTCCAAACAACTCCTTAATTTAGTCATTTTGTCTTAATTACCATCAAATTTATTTTACATATGCTTCTAATGCGTCAAACAAATCATAAATTTTAATGCCTAATTTAAATGAAAGTACAAAATTAAAATAATAGGGATCAAAATAGAATTTAGATCAAATTACAGAGGTAAAAGAAAATGCAATTTACCCTTGCAACGAGCAGGGAATATAGCTATTTTACAGAGACAAGCAATCAAGGAGTGAAATTTTTTTTCAAATTTTAATAACTACACTTGGTTAAATGGAGTGAGAAACAAACAAACAAATGAACGAATAAAAACAGGGTGACCAAAAAAAATCCATTGGTTTTACCTCTAACTAACATGTAGTTGAGAAGGCAAAACCAAAGCTTTGCAAATGCATGAACCTACCAAAATTTCCTATTCCAGATTGAAATCTAATTTCAAAATTGTTGGAAATCTCCTACATATTATCAATTACCATCCTTTTCCCATTCGAAGACCTAAGCCGAGACTTAATGGTCCCTTCTTTCCATCCTTTTTGACGAGCCCTGAGCTCCCACATCTCAGTAAGTTCCTTCTGTGCTTTTAGTGTCGCTTCAGACCTCTCCCTCGCTTCTTCGCAAGTCTCCATCCCAGAATTGCACTTGTCCGCCTCCTTCTGATACTGTGACGCCATTTTTTTAGCCTCTAATAATGCCATGTCAGCACGCCTTTGGTTTTCCAAAGCTTCAGCTTCTTTCAACTTCATTTCCTCCGTTAACATTGCTGTAAAACTCTTATCTGATTCTTCGTTCACCTCAGGATCAAGCTTCATGCAATCTGAAGAGAAAAAATAAGAGAGGAAAGCAAAAATGACACATCAAACGCTTTGAATCTGTTAGTATATTATTATAATGTTAGTGTAGTGCATAGCTTTAATATAACTTTACAAAAAGCTTGTTCCTGTCGGCCACTTTCGGTTTGCTTTTATAATGTATTCATAATGTATGTCTGTAATCTTCTCCTATATAAAGGAGCTTCTGAACATTGTTAGAAATATCAATATATACATAATTTATTCTCTCCCTTTCTCTATACGGTTATTCTAACATGGTATTAGAGCTATAAGATTTAGGCCTGTATTTCTTTCTTACTGGCGGGTAGCCAGCCGACAACTTTGCCTACGCTACCTGCTGGAGATTTCTACGCATATCTTCACTCTGCTGCATCTTCCAACAAGATCTTCTGTGTGTTCAGATCTTTGTATGCAACACCATGGTCGTTCATGAACTTCATCCCTTCTGCCACATCCGCAGAAATCCTTATAATTGCCTTAGCCTGGAGCTTCTTGGTCTTCAGCATAATATCATGAATTGACCCACCTTCCATGCACGACGAGCTCTCCGAATCTCAAGACATCGTGGCCGGCGATGGCACCACCACCGTCGTCGTGATCGCCGGAGCTGAGGAGCACTCACGCTATAACAAAAACTTCTTTCTCTCTCTACCCCATCTAGGTCTCTCACTGAGTCAAGATGGACTTTTTCTCCTGCGAGTCAAACTCGGTCTGTCAGATCCCAACGGTGCCCTCACCGACTGGAACGACCGCGACGCCACTCCATGCAACTGGACCGGCATCACCTGCGACCCGGCCACCGGTTCAGTCAGCTCGGTCGACCTCTCCAACGCCGGCCTCGCCGGTCCACTCCTTCCTTTGCCAGATCGCTTCTTGTTGCCTCTGTGTGGGTTGTGAAATATTCAAGATAAATCCCTCTGAAATCTTCTATTGATGAACATTCTTCTTTCATCATTTGCGCAATATTCATCATTTGCGCAATATTCATCATTTTTGCAAGCGCAATAGGATTGTTGGTAGTGGGTGGTCATGGGTACTGCTCCTGATGATGGGATTTCACATCTTTCGTGTGATATTGTTCCATTCAAACCCATTCTTCTTTCCTTTTTATTTATTTATTTCTTTAATCACACCTATATTTCCCACTATCCAAACTCCCAGTCAGTGCCTCTCTTCTAACCTCTCACAGTCCACACCCATTCTTCTTTTATTTATTTAATCACACCCACTAAGATTGTTTCACTCTCATTATCACATCCATACACACCGCTATCCTGTTGTCTTCAACTTTCTTTTATTTATCATTTTAAGATACACACTTATCATGTTGTTCCCAATTTTGTCTACTACATCGGTCCGGCATGACCCCGTAAACTGTCCCGACATTGATTCTGGTTAGCTCCTACAACGGTCTGACACGACCACACAGTGTCTACTACATCGGTCCGGCATGACCCCGTAAACTGTCCCGACATTGATTCTGGTTAGCTCCTACAACGGTCTGACACGACCACACAGTGTCTACTACATCGGTCCGGCATGACCCCGTAAACTGTCCCGACATTGATTCTGGTTAGCTCCTACAACGGTCTGACACGACCACACAGTGTCTACTACATCGGTCCGGCATGACCCCGTAAACTGTCCCGACATTGATTTCGATTAGCTCCTACAATGGCCCGACACGACCATGCAGTGTCTCCTATCCTATTTTATTTTATTTATCAGTTTATTCTCATGTTTTGTTACTCTGTCCAAACTCAAGTTGGTTTGTGCCTATCTTTCTTGAGTTTGAGGGGGGCTGTTACTATATTATTATAACGTTAGTGTAATGCATAACTTTAATATAGCTTTACAGAAAGCTTGTTCCTTTCGGCCACTTTCGGTTTGCCTTCATAATGTATTCATAATGTATGTTTGTAATCCTCTCCTATATAAAGGAGCTCCTGAACATTGTTAGAAATATCAATATATACATAATTTATTCTCTCTCTTTCTCTATGCAGTTATTCTAACATAATCATTGTTATTTGACTAAGACCAATTCTAAAAAAGTCACGTATTTCGAATTCTAGTGTTGACACGAAGGGAAAACCTCTGAAAGGTATGATATTGAAATTACTTCAACCAGAGCTTATGGAAGGAATGCTCTCATTTGCTTACAAAATGAAAAGCTCTTGACAACTCAACACAAGCCTTTTCTCAATTCATTGGGATCAGCTATACGGATGTATTTTCTCCAGTCGGCTCTATAACCACCAACTGAGAATTTCTTAGGATTCATTTTTGTAAAGTGTGACTGAGTTTCTACCATGCCCGGTTGTGTAAAAGATGAGACACTATAAGATCCTATTTGGCATAGGCTAAAAAAGCAACTAAAAAGGTTTTAAAAGAACATTTTTATTTAAAAAAAAGTAATTATTTTAGCAATTACGAGACGCATCATCTTTTTAGATTCTAAAATGACAACCACATTTGGAATTGCTTATGAAATGATAATTTAATAAAATTAAATAAAAAACCTAGATTCTTGTTCGCTTGTTGCACAAAGCAAGAGGTCAATGTAACATGAAAATCCAGTTTCATACTGGATAGAGTATTCACAATTTAGTTTTTAAAAAACCAGTAATGTTAGGAACATAGAACGGTTCATAGAAAATGCAATTGATGACTGGGATTGAACCTAGTTATTGTAGGGTTCACATCCAAAATAAATCTTCGCCATCGAATGCACTTTTCTATAATTGATTTTGTATTTCTATTTGTGTTAGTCATATTTTGTGTTTAAAATATTATATGCACAAGAAAAATCGAGTATAACATCTATGTAACATTTTTTGCACAACATTTATCTATAAACTATGAAATTCTCTAGCAGTGCTAACAACTAAACTAGCCAATCAAATTTAGTTTTAGTTATCTCGAATTATGATCTACCCATCTATGAAGTCAGCGCTAAATGTTAAAAAGAAACATCCTACATTTATCTCACAATTGTCTATGTTGAAGAAGAAGAATAAGAGTCATCTTATCCCAAAAATATTTACTGCATAAAAGATTCAGATTCCAACACATAAATAAATGAATAAAAATTAGTTCCTAAGGGATTTACCAAAAAGAAAAAAAAAAAAAAAGTTCCTAAGGGAGAGGAAATGGTAATCATAGCATAGGAGAATGCATTGATCTGGTAAGCAAATGAACTAATAGGCACAACCATCAAGCATAGATGCATAGCATAAAATTTCAACTTCACATGCAGCAAATATGATTATAGAATGCCAAAAGTTAAAATCAAATTTCAAATCTATATTTTCAAGTTTCAACTCTGCGGAAACACTAATCTCAATTCATAGAGACAATAATCAAAATTTTGAATCGAATTTCTAAAAAAAATAAAATAAAAAATAAAACACGCAGTTGATGTTGGAAAACAAACCTGTAAAGATGGAGTTGTTTAATCCTGCAGAAAAAATAAACAAAGAAAATCACATTAAAGACGCATTCACTAGAAGAGTTCTGCTTGTAAGGCAAAAAAACACTTGGCATTTTAATTTGTCTCTGTATAACATATAAAAATTGTAATATATATATTATTATATAAAGTGTATAGCTTAGAACATGAAACTTTGTCACAATTTTTCTCTTTATGAAATTGCCTTTATGTAACTGCCAAAATATACATTTAAGATCTAACTGTTTCAAACTTAATAATTACCAATATCCAACTACTTCACACACATGTAGTCTAGAATAAAAAATGCAATAACTGTGTGTAAAATCCAAATTATTAATGACAGCAAGTTGAGCACAAAAAACATAACATCTGCAATCATGAATTGAGAAAAGTACATATAATGAGATTTGAATGAACAAATATTAATTAGAGCAATGTTTTGCATGATTAGAAGCATTATTGTTCTAGCTCATAAGTCTATGTATTCTTAAATTTAAAATTCGAGAAGTCCAACCTTGAAATACATTCTTGCACACCTGAATATATGTAACATAAAGTGTCGTCACCAAGTTGATTAAGCCACAATTCATACCAATGTGACATCCAAAATAATCATCTATATTTTTTAATTTATTATTTTTTCAACAATTTCAAAAAAAATTTTCTACAAGAAGTAATTGAGATATTTTATTTTGTAAAAAGAAAATTTATTTACTCGATTAAAGGATACAATTCAAATGTCGAAAAAATTTAGAAAAAATTGGAATCAAATGGAAACCGATATAATTGAGTAGAGAGAAAATATTCATATAGTCGATCTCATTTGATGAGACTTAATTTTGCAAATCGAATGAGTTTTTCATAATACAAACCATCAACATCCTTGTAAAATGTTAAAAGCATTCCAAAAAACAAAAGGAGGAAGAAATAAAGGATCTAAAATGTACATCAATATATGTATAGATATTTACATGGGTTTTGAATGGTGATGAGAGAGAGAGAGAAGAGAGAGATGGGGTACCTTCGGAGAGGGAGAGAAAGGGTTGGGAAGAGCAATCACAGAGGCAAGGAGGGCAAGAGGATCGGCGTAGGGAGGCTAAAGCCTCGGAGATGTGCCAATACAAAGGTGGTACAATTATGTAGCCAGCCAAGCACACTCCCATCAACCCCATTGCCACTTTCACCATCCTCTGCCCTCCTCCTCCACCATGTTTCTGCTTCTTGTTCTTCTGCGTATTCATAGCTCTCTCTCTCTCTAACCTTTTGTGAGGGATCTGAATGTTGTTTTTGTGATCAGATCATATCAGCATATTCATCTAGGTCTCTCTTTCTAAAATTTTGTGAGGGATCTGAATGTTTTTGTGATCAGATCATACCATACGAGGGTAGGGAGTGGCACCAAAAACCAAACTGCAAGTTTTGATGGAGTTGCAGAGTTTCAATCTAAGACGGATTTGGGTATATAACACAACTGTCGAACATTCATACGCCGTCGTATTTGTGCAGTTTGCTTTACCAACAAGAAAAGTGGATTCAATTCAACAACCCACCCACCGCGGGTAGGCGAAGGGCCTAAAAGGTAATTTCACATATTATATATATATATATATATATATATTGAGCAATTTTATTTGGGAGACTTATTTATAAGTTCTATTTTAGACCCTTATGCTATGTTAAATCTTGTGTAATTTTTTTTAGAATTTCAAGTCTTATTTAGATATGAATATATTCCATAAGATTCTATGAGTTGTAAATAAATGGTATTAATATACTATTATACACTATAATGGCAAAACCATATATAGAAAATTGAATGTTATCATAAATCATATCTATATGAATGTGAATTTCAAAATACATGAACAAGTAACATTTTCACATTCAATTTAAAAAATAAAAAACCTAGTAAGTTTGCAAAACATAATGTGTTACGTTACGTTTATGTAGGTGTCACGTTACGTTACGTTACGTTTATATAGAAAATTGAATGTTACCATAAATCATATCTATATGAATGTGAATTTCAAAATACCCGAACAAGTAACATTTTCACATTCATTTTAAAAAATCAAAAACCTAGTAAGTTTGCGAAATGTAACATGACACGTTACGTTATGTTTATGTAAGTGTCACGTTACATTACGTTTATGTAGGTGTCATGTCACGTTACGTTTATGTAATGTCTCGTCTGATATGGTCACGTTACGTTACGTTTATATACGTGTCACGTTACGTTTCGCAAACTTAATCTATAGTAACATTCAATTTCCTATATATGGTTTTACCATAATTTATGATATTAACAACTAATATTAAGAGCAAATGTGTCAACAAATTTCACACAGGACTTATGAGACATAAGTTTTTTAGTAGGACTATATGTAGCATACGTCTCCCTAATAAGACTTATAAATAATTTTCTCATTTTATTTTCATGTTTTTTAATTTCTGTGCACATCCTATCTCAATTTATATATTTATAAATTTAATTATATATTATTATTCTCGTTCTACACACAAAATATTCTAATTATATTCCTCATCCATAATGTGCACATACACCACATAAAAACACATTTCCACATACATCTTCGTACTTCTAAATCATTTTCATTATACACACCAAATTGTTCTGGATATTAAAAATAAAAAATAAATAAAAAATCAACTTTTGCATATAAAACTCAAATTTTCATAGCTGTATTGGTTATAAACCGTCATATTCTTATTTGACTTTGAAATTTTATTAATTTGTGAATTATCCATCACAAAAATTAAAATGATGGATTCGAATAGAAAAAGGGTAAAAGTAATAGAGTATGAACTTCCACAAATCTGTAGAGTGAACAATGAAGAAATATAAAAAGATTTTATGACAAACAATAAATGACAATAGAGTGTAGTAACAGAGGAAGTGAAAAATAATAGAAAGTTTTAATTTCGGATGATTTTCTGGGCAACATTGAATTGGGGATCAACTATGGCTTTAATTTCTGATTTGGTCTCATGTCAGAGACAGATTTCGTTGAATTCATGAGGTCTCGACTGCCTTTTTTTTTTTTTTCCCTTCTTTTTCTTTCTTATTTGTTGCTCTGTCAAACCCTGTGTTCACTGTTGGAATCTCTTCAAAGTGGCTGAGGTGGGCTGCGCTATTTTCTTGTATTGCTTATTGAACTTTGATATTTTTTCCATTGTTCTATCTCTTAATATACGATGATTTGTTTTAGCGGATTAAAAGGAAAGGCAAAAAAAAAAAAAAAAAAGACTAGAGGGTTTTAGTTTTTTGTTTTTTCAAAATAAGTGGATGGAGAATTATTATTTCCAAAAAATGTGTGCAGAGAAAATTAGGTTTTAATATTTAGTGGTTGTATTGATATTCATTATGGTAATTTTATTTAATGGTAAAATTGTAATAAATTTTTTTTTTTTTTATTAAGAGTGCTGCGATTAGCACCCATCAAATATTTTGAACCTATACTTATAAATTTTAAAACCTTTAAAAAAAAAATCTCCCCAAATAATACTAAAATTATCCTTATAAAAACATTTTACGAATTCAATTGAATGCACATCTTCACACCCCCATATCCCAAAAGGCCTCTCTCTAAAAAAGAAAATGCTATACAAACAAAAAAAGTTTACAAACTTTTCTTACAAACTGATGTGGCATAGAGTGATACAACTTTGGAATGTGAAATGAGGCCCAACTTATTAATATTCTAGGTGACATATCAGCTTGTAAGGAAAGTTTTCCTAACAAAATCCACGTGATTATTATTTCATCTCCACGTACTTGTTAATGACCTGAGAAAATAAATGTAAATATTTTTTATTTTTTTATTCGAAATTCCACTTTTATGGATTTTGCAATCTCCACGAGTTTCGATTATCTGTTCTCGAACAAATAAGAAATATTCGGTTGCTTGTTTCCGAATAAATGAACAATGTTCGGGCATATGTTCTTAAATTTTAGTCATATGTTCAGGGGTTTAGTCTCGAAAAAATGATGAACAATTTTTATTGTTTTTGCCATTTTTTTTCAAGAAACTTACTCTTATAAAGCCAATCTCTTTTGAGTTAAGAACACCATCAAAGTTATAAACCTCCTCTGAGCTTTTATTATTATACTCCTCTTGTCTCATAGAGTTGTGGTTGCCGGAAAAACTTTCACTTATTGTTATTATCAGAAAAGTGTAGGTAATTAAATAGTTGTCACCGCTACCGCCAGAATATTATCACCAAAGAGTTTTCAAGGTTTTGAGGGTGGATAGATTTTGAAGGTGAAATTTGGAAAAGATAGATGGATGGTGATGGAGGTGTGTATTCTCATAAACCCCAACTCATAATTTCATTTGAGGTTATTATTATAATTTTTGAAAAAAAACCTAAAAATTGGGGGTCCCAAATAATTGATGGGGTGCTAATAGTAACACTATTCATTAAATGTGTACACAGAGATTCAAGGGTGTGTGGAAATAGAAATTTTCATATTTTTTAGAATAAATTACAATACACCTCCTGAGATTTGTTTAAAATATGAATTGCTCTCTATAATTTAAAAAATTATAAATACACCATTATCAGTATTTTTTTTTATGTAACAGAATTAATTAAAAAAATAAATTTTCTAATTATTTTTCTATACAATAATAAAATTTATGAATTATTAATTCAAATAAATTTCTGACATAATTAAAAGCTGCTACTTGACTTGATGATTTATTAACAAAAGAGATTATTTGTTATGAAATTATAAATTGCAAAGGGTGAGATGTAATTTTTAGAACCACGAGGACAATTCGTATTTTAAACAAATCTCATGAGATATATTTATAATTTACCCATAAAAAATTCTAACAATGAGGCATTTGCAAAATTTCAAATTATAGGAGGGCAATTCATATTTTAATGTAAACCTCAAGAGATATATTTGTAATTTATCTTATTTTTTTAAATATTGTTGTTACTTTCTGTTTAAATTTTCACTTTTTGAAACGCAACTAATGAAAATATTAGAAAGATGATCTCCAAACTGAAAGTAACAACAATATTTAACAACAAACTGAAAGTAACTCAAGAGATATATTTGTAATTTATCTTATTTTTATTTTGAAAGTACGCTAATTGAGTCTTTTTTACTACTATTCTTGGTAACGTGATTTGAAAGCTGTTTTTTTTTAATAAGTCAATATACTTTTCTTTTTTTAAAAGCTATTTAGTGCAATTGATTTTAGTTCATTTTAAGTGTCTTTCTTTGGATCTTAGTAAAGTATAAAAGACTAAAACATGGATATTTTTAGATAGAAAAATTAGTCTAAAATCTCTCTCTTATTTTTAGGAATGAAAGAGATTCACGATATTATTTTATGATGTCTAAAGTCCTTCAAATCCACACCCATATATCATAGAGAAATTTGACTCTCTCTCTCTCTCTTTGCGATCTTCATGCAAGTTCATTTCTCTCTCTCTCCGAACCAAACCCTCTCAATCGAGCCCTAAGTTGGTCCTCTTCCAGAGCTTCTTTTTCCTCTAATTTCCTCTTTCTCTCCGTTGCCGACAGCGTCTCTGGCGATTGCTCCGGCTAGAAGTTCCGTCTCGCTTCTCTCAACCCCTACTTCAACTCTTATTCCAAAAGCGGCGTCGCCACCATTCGTAGAGGCTTTTTCAATATTTTGAATTGGGAATCCTTTGTTGTTTTCGTCCCTGAGAAGGATATTCCAAATTTGAAAAGTATACTCCTTTCAATCCCGCAAAAGAAGTATCTCGAGATGCAACAGAGAGTAAAGAAAGTACAACAACATTTTTTCTGGCATGCTAGACCTGTGAAGTATGATATCTTTCATATGATACTCCACTCGATATGGTACAATCGAGTTTTTTGAATAAGATCCAGATGACAACTGTTGCCTTTGATTACAAAAAGATTATAAGTAAACTTATTTTTTTCTAGAATTAGATTAAGTGCCCTGTTGTAAGGAATTGAGGATATGAAAACATTGCAAGGAAACATAAATTTATTGTTGTAGAGCAATTTGTTTTTAAGCTTTTGATTAAGATTCTTGTAGTTCTTGAAGTGTCATTATTTGTTGCTGTACATAAATTTATAGAAAAATAAATTATACTTTGATGTGAAGATCTCTCTCTCTAGACATCTCTTGACAAAGTCATTTTGGTAAGTACTGTATAAGTGTGTAGACATCTCTTGATATGTTATGATGTTATGAGCTTGGGAGTTATTGGATTACCTTTACTTTACATGTAATGATATGAGAGATTAATACCTAGCTATGTGTTCCTATTTGTTTTGCTTAATAGAGTAGTTGTTGATGTTGGAAATTGGTCTCATATCGTCGTAGCAGCTTACAGATCTTAGGGTTGCCTGAAAAAGGTTACCAGAAAGTAGACTTACCAACTCTCTTCTGCCGTTGAAGTTTGAAGAAAAAAAATTATCTAGTTTTGATTTGTATTGTGAGTTTGATTTGATTTCTTGGAAAAAAAATTATACATTTCTGTTAGTTGATGTCCTGTTTGTTTTCTATCAAAATTGAGAAAGCCATTCATGAATCAGCAAGTTATTCTCTGAGATTTTGTATCAATTGACAATTCTCTTGCCTCTTGTTGGTTATATATTTATTTTGTTGTGGATAAATTGTAGTTGTTCAATTTTCTCTAGTTTGTTGTTGTTCAATTTTTTTTTTCTTGAGTTGCTGTTATATGAATGTCTTACAGTCCAGAGAAAATTGGTCAAAATGGTGGTTGTTTAATTTTCTCTGATTTGTTGTTGTTCAATTTTCTCTGGTTTGTTGTTTTATGAATGTCTTATAGTCTAGAGAAAATTGGTCAAAATGGTGGTTATTCAATTTTCTCTGTATCTTGTTGTATGAATGTCTTACAGTCTAGAGAAAATTGGTCAAAATGGTGTTTGTTCAATTTTCTCTGATTTGCTGTTGCTCAATTTTCTCTGGTTTGCTGTTATATGAATGTCTTACAGGCTAGAGAAAATTGGTCAAAATAGTGATTGTTCAATTTTCTCTGATTTGTTGTTGTTCAATTTTCTCTAGTTTGTTGTTATTTAATTTTCTATGATTTGCTGTTGTATGAATGTCTTACAGGCCAGAGAAAATTGGTTAAAATGATGGTTGTTCAATTTTCTTTGATTTGTTGTTATTTAATTTTCTCTAGTTTGTTGTTTAATTTTCTCTGATTTGCTATTGTATGAATGTCTTATAGTCCAGAGAAAATTGGTCAAAATGGTGGTTTAATTTTCTTTGGTTTGTTGTTGAGTGAATGTCTTATAGCCCAGGGAAAATTAAACAATAAAAAATCAGAGAAAATTGGAAAAGATCCACACAAATTTTCTCTGGATAAAGCCACACAAAGCCATACAAATTTTTCTAACGCAATTTTCTCTGGATAAAGCCACACAAATTTTCTTTACACAATTTTCTCTACATGGAGCCACACAAATCCACACAAATTTTCTCTAACATAATTTTCTCTAGGTAAAGCCACATAAAGCCACACAAATTCACACAAATTCTAATGGTATGTGAGTCTGGAAAGAATTTCTCTTCCATTCTCTCTGTATTATCTTCTATTTTGATTTTGAAAATTGAAGCTTTTCTTCAATGTAGCTATCTATGGAGTCCCTTTTCTGCATTTTAATCTCTTGAAATGTAGATTGAATTGTAAACATCAACAATGCACTTTGGGGTCATTACAGTATGTGAGTCTGGAAAGAATTTCTCTTCCATTCTCTCTGTATTATCTTCTATTTTGATTTTGAAAATTGAAGCTTTTCTTCAATGTAGCTATCTATGGAGTCCCTTTTCTGCATTTTAATCTCTTGAAATGTAGATTGAATTGTAAACATCAACAATTTCTCTGATTCAAACCAAAGAAAATTCAAATTTCTCTGAGTTCAAACTAGAGAAAATTCAACGACAGAGAAAATTACCTAGAGAAATTGAAATTTCTTTGAGTTGAAACTAGAGAAATTCAAAGAAAATTGAATGCTTTGAATTTTCTCTAGTTTGAACCCAAAGAATTTCTGGACTTCCCAAGAATTCAAGCTTTTTGGATTTTATGAGGGTTTCAAGCTTTTTGTGAGTAACATTTACAATATGATCATCATTAAGAAGCAAGCCATGAACTTCATACCATTGTTGGTGAAATTTACTAGTCTGGTTAAGTGCTGTGTTGTGATATCCATTACTTTTGGTGTTTTGAATGTTTTACAGTCTCGAGAAAATTGATCAAAATGAAAATGGTGTTTGCTCAATTTTCTCTGGTTTGTTGTTGTCTAAATGTTTCACAGTTTAGAGAAAATTAGTCAAAATGAAAATGGTGGTTGTTCAATTTTCTCTGATTTGATTAAAAACACAAAAAATTATGAGCAAATCACAGAAAATTGGTCAAAAATACAAAAATTCTTTGGGAAGTCCAAAGAAATTTCCAGAATTTATCTGGAGAGAATTTCTCTGGGAGGTCCAGAAAAATTCTCTAGGAGGTGGAGATTCTCTGGAGAGAAAATCTTTGAGAAGTGCAAAGAAATTCTCTGGATCGAATTTTCTTTGGATCGATGTTGAGGGACCTTAGATATTACGAAAATATTAGGTGTCATTTATGCTATAAAACCTTAATATCAGGGACCTTAAAAAAATCTCCCATTTTAGATAGTTTTTGATTTACTAAAAAAAAATGATGATTCTTTAGTTTTTCTATAGAATGGCTATTCACTTGTAATGATAAATGATGATTTCATTTATAATGTTACCCAAAAAGCAACCTAAGAGGGGGGTGAATTAGGTTTCTACAAATTAAAATTAATAATGCCTCAATAAAATTAACTACTAGTACAACAAATTATTAAAAAGTACAATGATGAACTTAGCAGTAAATGATCAAGCAAAATAGCAACGATGTATAACTAACATACAGGGTAAATCAAATGATTAACACATGAATATTAGATAACTATAGCAGTAGTAGGAAAGTAAAGAAATTAGTGAAGAAGAGACAAACAGATTTATAGCGGTTTGACTTCAACTAAGCCTATATCCACTCCTCAAACTTCACTTGACATTTTTCACTATTTTCTAGCTTCACAAAGGTGCTAGTAACCTCTTTACAAATGGAGCAATCCTCCACGAATTTTATACTGACTTCACAAGCCTAAACCCTTGCAAATCTTAGGTGATTCACATTTACTCTCAAGATTTCAAGAACACAGTGTTTGCAACACTTTTACAAGATGAAATGGTATTTTTACTTTCAAAGAAAACTTACAATAAATATCTCTCAAAGATAGATATATAAAATGAAACTTTGATTTTTCTGTAAATCTCACACAAGAAAGATGAGCTTAAAGCTATAAGGCTTAGTGTATAATTTCTGAGAATAGATGTGAGTGATTATAGATCAAAGAATATTTTCAAGTTTTTTGTAACTTGTTTACATTAGAGACTTTGGTATATATAATAAAAATTATAGCCAATTATAGCCATTATATTCATTTGAATTTATAGTCGTTTATAACCATTGTAGTCATTTGAATTTATAGCCGTTGTACTTCCATCATTACCAATTTAAATATCTTTCACTCCATCATTACAAATTTGAATATCTTCCACTTGAACCTTTTGAACCTTTATAGCCGTTGTACTTCCATAATTACTAATTTGAATATCTTCTACTTGAATCTTTTGAACCATTTGGTCTGCTGCTGTGCTAGGTTGTTTGAACCTTTGTTTTGGGCTATTTGAATTCCTGACAAAATAAATTTTGATTCTATTTTTCTCTTTCAAATAAATCATCAAATTAAATTTTGATTAAAATATAATTAAATAAATCATCAAAATAAATTTTAGATTTTATTTTTCTTTTTCAAATAAATTAAAACATAATTAAATAAATCATCAAAATAAATAAGTCTAACAATCTCACCCTTTTTGATGATGGCACACAATGATGTTTTAATTTGATTTGAGAGTAAGAAAGGCTCCCCCTCAAGTCATGTTCCCTAAATTTATTTCTAAATACATAGGTTAGCATATGTGTAATAAATAAGTTTTAATTAGAGACATGATATGAGACAAAGATATCAAATTATAAATACCTAATCATCAGATTAGTTTTCAAATAATATCATAATACATAACATCATATAATTTCTCCCCCTGCGACATTATTAAAAGAAAATCATGGATCAAAATCTGAAGGAGGAGGAGGAAAATGATAGCGATAAACGGCATCAAAAAATATATATATATAGCATCGGTTCGGTACGATCGGTATTTAGGTAAAAAATTACACCGAACCGATAATGTCGGTTTTATTATTTTGAACACCGATATAGACCGCTTCTCACATCAAACCGCACCGAACCGAACCAATTGAAACAGTTCGGTTTGGTGCGGTTTAATCGGTTTAGAATTTTTCAAAATTGAGCCATTTTTAAATATAATAATTAATCTATATAAAAATATTAAATTAGTTATTTGCCTACCATTTCAAACATATCCAATCCATCCATTTAATACATACTTTTTAATTCCTAAATTAACAAAAATAAAAACAAATTTTTTTTTTAAAAAAATACTAAGGTTTCAAGAATAATGAGTTAGAGTTAAGATTATATATAATAAGAGTTTACAAACTTAGGTTATAAAGATGATAAGATTAATTAATTAAGGTTAATAATTTATTATACTTATTAATATCATTAGATTATTAGATTATATATATATATATATATATATATATATATATTATAAATACAATATATGTTGAAGCGGTCGGTTTCGGTTTAGATCGGTACAAAAGGTGCTTAAGCCGATACCGAATCAAAAACCAAAAAAATTCAAATTTAAAAACCGCACAGACCAATTCTTGTTAAAAAACAGACCAAATACAGCCGGTTTGGTCTGGTTCAATCGGTTTGGTCGGTTTTTTCGATTTTTCTTACATCTCTCTCTCTATATATATATATCAATCAACGGCCAATCAACAAATATATATATATATTACATAGCTATACAATATATAGACTAATATGCATACACATACAACTCTCCCGCGTCTCTCTCGTTTTTCGCAAAACGCGTTTGACACGCGGCCTCACTTTTGCGTCATTGGCCGACAAAAGTAGGCTTCTCGATTGTTGCTCGCCTCGACTATCTCTCTCTCCTTGTCTTCTTCTCTTCAACCTCTTCTCTTCAGCCTTCTTCTTAATCACACTCGTCTACGTCTTCTTCTTCACCTCACTATCTTATATCTCTTCTGCATCACTCTCTTCTATTTCTTCTTCCTCATCGAGAGATAAGAAACTGAACGGATGAGGCCAAATCTCAGTCTGTTCGCTTCTATTTCTCTACAACTTATTTTTGTGACACCTCTCACCTTGAATCCATGGCTTCCTCATCCTGTCCCCTCACTCTGTTTCCGGACCTGAACGATCCCATAAGCTCTGCTGGACCGAGTGCCCCTACTCCTACTCTTCCTATCATTCCCTTACCTAACCTTCCTATGATGTCGATTGAGCAAATCATGGCAGCTCAATCAGACATTGAAGCCAATCATTTCACACTGACGTCCTGTATGGAGACGGTGACTGCAGTCACAAAATTGGCTCACCGATTGTAGAACAGGACGAGTGAGCTCCATCAGGTCAACGCCTAACTCTCTCTGCTTCAGCGTATGTACAATGATGCGTGAGCAGAAATAGGTGCACTAAAGGCCGAAAATAAAGAAGTTAAACAGAAGACCACCTTCATGGCCTGATTTAGAGCAATGTCATTCTTGGCCTTTGATAGTCTGCGGGGAGTCGTCGCTCTTGACGAAAGCATAGGGGCAGGGGCGTCAAGGGTCGCCCAAGGTGATAAAAAGAAGAAGAGAGCGGTGGAAGAGGCGAGTAAATAAGATTGGCGTATGGCCGGAAAAAAAATGAAGAGTGTTGTCGTTGTTGTTGTTTTTTTTTTTTTTTTTATGTTTATTTGGATCGGCGTGTGGCCGTAAAAAAAAATGAAGGGTTTTTTTTTTTTTTTAAATGTAAATATTTGTATTTGTATTTGTTTTTGTTTTTATGTGTAAGTACTGAAAAATGAAATTAAAAAGCAAAAAAAAGAAAAGAAAATTAAGCCCAAACAAAAAAAAAATAATAATGAGAAAAAATAAAAATAAAAGAAATTAAGCCTAATATCAAAATAAAATAAAAAAACAAAATAAAATAAAATAATACCAGCATAAATTAAACTTAAAGTATATATGAAACAATTGAGCATGATCTAACAATCGATTTCTGGTAAGAGCATACAGATTTTATACAAGATAATTAAAAAAAAGAATATGTGAGGTGCAAGCTCACAAGTGTGATAAAAAAAATATAATAGAATTTGAGGGAATTTTTATTTATTTATTTATTTTTAAACTAATTAAGTTTAAATTCTTCCCATTGTTTCATTTGGCAAAATCAATAGGAGATATGAACAATGAAAGCTCATAACTGAAATGTTCTCCCCAATAATGTCAAATAGGATGCCAAATGTTACTAATAAGGATGCCAAAATGATACCAACATATAATCTACCAATGATACCAATATACAATCTAGAAGATTTAACAATTATCATAACTCAAGCATTATGTAGAATACCAAATATTGCTCATAATAGGTTAAACTCAATATAATCTCATGGAGCTAATGTAAATAAAAAAAAAATGAAGCATGTTTAAGGTATAGCAATCCGTATGCCAAGAAAAATCATGAATTTCAATATATAGTACACATTTTAAGCATAGGCATGATTTTTAGGCAAGAGCATCATCAAAGTGTATACATTGCAAATCATATGAAGTATAATCAATCTTTTTCATATCAAAGTAATAACAGTATTAACTCAAAGGATATAAGATATAATTTTTACCTCAAAAGCTTAAGAGAGTGAAGAGGCATACCTTTGATTTAAAAGTTGGAAGGTTTTCAATCTTCAATTTTCTTTCACAAGGAGTTCATCTCAGAGAAGTTTAACAAGTATGTTAGCAAAGATGATTTCTCCTCCTAAATTGGTGCTTCCGTTTTCTATTGTGATCTTGTAGAGATATGGCAATTGTATAGCACAATCACATTTAAACTCATGAAGCAAGCATGGTAAGCAAACTCAAAAGATGGGAAATATTTCAGTATGAACCATGATCAATTAAGAGCTTGAGATGTTATTCTTCAAAATTTTTAAATTGTAGCACATAGCATAATATGTATGAGAAAATATTATTTTATGCTCTTTGTTCTATCAAGAATTAATGCGACATATAAAATCATCAAGAGGCATTTTCATCAATTCAATCCACATGCTCGAGTGTGATAAAATATTTTACTCAATGTGGAACACAACATGAATGCTATAAACAATTAATTCAACAATTTATCACTCAAAAGCATTTCATGAGATATATGCCAATATAATCTATATTCAAAACATATTCAATAAGATAGATGCAATGTCTCTACAAACGTATGATATTTCTTTTCATTTAGACATTGTTGATGGATCATAATTAACAAATTTCATACCTCATTCAAATATTCCAATGTAAAGCATATAAGTATGAAATTTTCATATTGAGGATATTCTTGAGATCATAAATGTACAATTCAAAATATAAATAGTATACATCTCAAAAACATGCTATGACATCAAAATTGATTCTACAAAGATATGACTCAAAAAGGAATTAACATATTAGTATGAAGTCATATATAAGATGTGAAAAATATGCTCACAAAAAATATTTATCACTTCTTATCTCTTTTTCATAGTAATGGATGACATGATATACAATGTTAATGAAAACATAAGTCATTCATATTCTAATAGGCATTTATCAAAATAATATAATTATCATTTTTGAGTTCAATAAAGGTTTGAAAGAAACTAGCAAAACATGACGTAGCAAACTTAGTACAATTAGGTTATATGGAAGCAATGATTAGACACAACTTATTGTACACAAATCACACTTTACAGAATATAGAACTTTAAGCTTAAAGGTGTGTTAGGAGTTATACCTTCGTTTACCTCTTTGGAATTTTCACCCATACATTACCTTTATTGTTCATCTTGGTGATTTTCATTTCATCAGTCTTCTTCTTGTAGGAGTTGATTTTGCTCTTTAGACTGAACACTCTTGTTGTGCATTTCCTCTCGAGGTCCTTGGTGTTCTTTGAGATTCCACCTACAAAATATTTTGATTTATTTCTTGGTACCCATACTTTCTTGGGTCCATAGGGATTAGTCTCAAGAACATTTAATCTCATAAAAGGTTTAGGAGGATCAAAACCAATGCCTACTTTGTCAAAAACACATTTTTTATTTCCAAAAAGCTTGTTGAGGTTTTCTTTTCCTTTTACAAAATTTTCAAGAGTTTTGTTTAAATTCTCAACATTGTTTTTCAAAATATTTTTCTCATTGGCAATAGACGTAAAGTCATTTTTCAAAGTAGCATTTTCCATTTTTAAAACATCCACATCATTTGAAAGAGAAGTAACTCATTTTTTTTTTAATTTAGAATTTTCAACACAAACATTTTTAAATATGTCATGTAATTCATTGAAAGTACTTTCAAGTTCTACATAATTAGAAATTACCTCATCTTGAGTAAATTCTTCTTCTCCAAGAGCCATGAAACACAGGTTGGCTACTTCATCATTTTCTCCTCAAATGGCTTTCTTTTTGCTGCCATCCATCATTGAAAAGTTCATGAACCATGAGTGAGCCTAAAAGTTCTTGAATGCCTAATTTTGTTACGTCTTTTGTTTCTTGGATAGCTGTAATCGTAGCTTCCCATTCATTTGGCAAAGACTTAAGTATTTTTTTTACAAGCTCACCATTAGTATAAGATTTACCAAGAGATTTTAGAGCATTAATAATATTGGTAAATTTATAAAATATCTCAGAAGTAGATTCAAATGATCCCATAGTAAAGAGTTCATAATCATGAATAAGCATGTTAATCCGAGACTTTTTTATTTGCCTAATTCCTTCATAGGTGATTTCAAGTTTATCCTAAATCTCTTTAGCAGTAATACACTCAGAAATTCTATTGTACTTATTTGCATCTAGTCCATACACAAGAATAAGCTTGAAATTAACATTAGCTTGAAGGAGTTTATAATCACGCTTATCAAATTCATCCTCAAGTTCAGGCACACTGATATGGTCTACTACCTTGGTAGGGATTTTAGGACCTTTAGTGATAATGAGTCACAAAGCATAATTGGTAGCTTAAAAATACAAAGTCATTTTTTCTTTCCAATGAATGTAATTACTACCATCAAAGAGAGGTGGCATATTGCTAGCTTGTCCTACAACAGAGTAAGTAGAATACATGGTTGCTATGGATAAAAAACTCAAGATTGTTAAATCTAAACAAGAGCCCCAGGCTCTGATACTTATTGTTATCCAAAACGCAACCTAAGAGGGGGGTGAATTAGGTTTCTACAAATTAAAATTAATAATGCCCCAATAAAATTAACTACTAGTACAACAAATTATTAGCAAGCACAATGATGAACTTAGCAGTAAATGATCAAGCAAAATAACAATGAAGTATAACTAACATACAGGGTAAATCAAATGATTAACGCATGAATATTAGATAGTTATAGCAGTAGTAGGAAAGTAAAGAGATTAGGGAAGAGGAGACAAACAGATTTATAGTGGTTCGACTTCAACCAAGCCTACATCCGCTCCTCAAGTTTCACTTGAGATTTTTCACTATCTTCTAGCTTCACAGGGGTGCTAGCAACCTCTTTACAAATGGAGCAATCCTCCACGGATTTTACATTGACTTCACAAGCCCAAACCCTTGCAAATCTTAAGTGATTCACAATCACTTCCAAGATTTTAAGAACACAGTATTTACAACATTTTTACAAGATGAAATGGTATTTTTGCTTTCAAAGAAAGTTTACAATAAATATCTCTCAAAGATAGATATATAAAATGAAATTTTGATTTTTCTGTAAATCTCACACAAGAAAGATGAGCTTAAAGCTATAAAACTCAGTGTATAATTTCTGAGAATAGATGTGAGTGATTATAGATCAAAGAATATTTTCAGATTTTTTGTAACTTGTTTACATTAGAGACTTTGGTATATATAATGAAAATTATAGCCGTTTATAGCCATTGTATTCATTTGAATTTATAGTTGTTTATAGCCGTTGCAGTCATTTGAATTTATAGCCGTTGTACTTCCATCATTACCAATTTGAATATCTTCCACTCCATCATTACAAATTTAAATATCTTTTCCTTGAACTTTTTGAACATTTATAGCCGTTTATAGCCGTTGTACTTCCATCATTACTAATTTGAATATCTTCCACTTGAACCTTTTGAACCTTTTGGCCTGCTGCTGTGCTAGACTGTTTGAACCTTTGTTTTGGGTTATTTGAACTCCTGACAAAATAAATTTTGATTCTATTTTTCTCTTTCAAATAAATTATCAAAATAAATTTTGATTAAAATATAATTAAATAAATCATCAAAATAAATTTAGGATTCTATTTTTCTATTTCAAATAAATTAAAACATAATTAAATAAATCATCAAAATAAATAAGTCTAACATATAATTTAATTTTAAACGTTATAATAAATATTTTGATAGAATAATTATTCATTTCACTTTCATCTTGACGAACAAAAAACTAAACAATAATAATGATGATTTCATTTATAATTTCATCATTAAGAATATATTCAAGAACATGGTATAATAAATTTGTTTAGGAGAGGTTATAACTATGTGCCAATCCTTTTGGGCACCAATATAATCATATTTGATTCTGAAGAAAAAAATGACAGTCCCAGTCCTTCAAACATAGCTCCACTCTACTCTTTTAGATTTCAAGTAATCCCTTTTGGTCACACATTCCTCGAAATTTCTCAGTTCTATCGCATATAGTTTCTTTTCTACTCCACAAAATAAATAATAATAATAATAATAATAATAATAATAATAATAATAATTTAATGTACAAGACTCCTACTAAAACGGGATCTAAAGAGGTCAAGATATTATATATGCAATAATACTCCTATTTTTTCGAGAAGCATTTTTTGTGACTTGAACCCGCATCATTAATGACACTAATGACAAATCTTACTGTTGAATTAAACTGTCATTTCTAGTTTCTACTCCCCACAGGCTTCAAAATCATATACATTGGTCGACAAAAAAACTCCAAATTGTAGTAAAAAGTGGGCATTCAGAGAGTTGCAACCGTACTAAGCAGTCCAATACATCTGCAGAACTGAGGAATATTCTTATTAAAAGATATCTATTTGATCCATAATTCACTTACCATCCTATATGCACACTGAATCACAGTCGATAGTGCAAGCCGCTTGCAAGTAATTCATCTTCAAAGCTTCACTTGTTGGTTATCCTGGAAGTCTTAGATGTCCATTGTTTCAACAAGAATCAATCAGTAAGCCAAATTAAATACACCATAGGTTCTTGGCTCATCCTTTAAAACAAGCCAATGTATCTATCTCCTCCACCAACTTCGTTTCTTCAAAACAACTGCATTTTTCTCATCAAATTTACTAGAAACAGATTTGCTTTCTTGATTTGAGGCTAACCCCAAAATTTCCAAATTGAGGAAGAGACTGTAAACTTGATTAGGCTACTCCAGGAAACAAATCAAGTGGAATCGGGGTGGAGCCTGTAGCTCAGGGGATTAGAGCATGTGGCTACAAACCATGGTGTTTGGGGTTCAAATCCCTCCTCTCCCACAACTTGCCAAAAAGGGAAGGACCTTTCCCTCTGGGGATAGGAAAATCATGATAGAATTTCAGTATTTTTGAAGTCAATTCCCAAATCCCTAGTTTCTTGGCTCAAGAATTTTAAAACTTGAACAATGTCTTCAAATTGGGGATGAGAACTGTGATGATTGAAAAATGTCGTAATGGTCCCATTTAGTGCAATAAAACTCCAACCAGGGAGTTTTTTAAGGCCAAGAGACCTCATCTGAATCCATGCCTCACTCACACCATCCCATCTGTCCATTGAAGCATAGCCATGTGCCAGTTGCAAGTAGTTTCCGGCATCCGTAGGTTTTGACACGAAAATTTCTCTAGCAATTATGTTCCCAAGTTCCAAATTACCACTCGTCCGACAAGCATCAAGAAGTATGCCTAAAACATCTATAGTTGGTGCTGGAAACATCCTCTTGTAAAATTCATATGCATATTCTACTCTTCCTGCTCGACTTAAGAGGTCGACAACGCAAGCAAGGTGTTCAAGTTTTGGTTCAACCCTAAATTCGTTTTTCATAGAGTAGAAAACATTCAAACCCTCGTTGACAAGCCCATTATGACTACAAGCGGATAGAACCGATAGAAAAATGACATGGTTTGGCTCAAGGCCGATAAGGAGAAACTTCTTGTACATTTCCAAAGCAATCTCTCCTTTACCATGACTACCGTATCCAGCAATGATCGTGCTCCATGAGACCAGATCATGCTGTGATATCCTATCAAAACACTTCATAGCGGTGTCTAAGTCACCACATTTGCAGTACATATCTACCAAAGCTGTGTTGATCAAGATGCATGGTCCAAGGCAGCTCCTAATGACAAAATTATGGACCCATTTTCCTTGATGGAGAGCCCCGATTGAGGCACACGCTTGGAGAAGGGAGATGACAGTTATTGAATCAGGTCTTTGAAGAGTTGTTCTCATTTCCTTAAATAAATACAAGGACTCACATAAATTGCCACTTTGTGCATACCCAGCAACAATGGCATTCCAAGAAACCACATCTCTTTTCTCCATTGTATTGAAAAGAAAACGACTTTGTTCCAGGTGATTACACTTTACATACATGGTTACAAGAGAGTTTTCAGCAGTAATGTCTAGTGGCATCCTATGCCGTAACATGTAGGCATGAATTGAAGCTCCAAGGCTTAAGGAACCTAGCTTGCCACAAGCTGCAAGGGCACTAGCTATCGTGGCAGTAGATGGCAAAACATTCAAAACTACCATCGATCGGAACAATATCAGCGCCTTGTCTGCGAATTCATTCTGTACAAGCCCTGACATCATTGCCGTCCATAAGATCACATCCTTATCTGATGTTCGTTCAAATATCCTAAAAGCATTGTCAAAATTTCCACATTTTAAATACATAACAATAAGTGATGTTTCAACATGTGCATCCGATTCAATTCCTGAAGTTAATATCCTAGCGTGCACCAATTGTCCCATTTCAAGATCGCTCTGCCTCGCTGTAGCAGACACCAACGACCCAAATGTCTGTTGATCAGGTTCCAAACCTTCAATCCTCATTCGACTCAATAGATGAAATATTTCTCTAATATTCCCAACCAAGGCGTAATTTGAAACCAACGAGTTCCACGAAACTACATCTCTTGTCTCCATCGATTCAAACAAGTCCCTAGCATCCTCAACTCTTCCACATTTACCATACACATTTAACATAGAATTCACCAAAGCTAAATCAGACTCAAACCCATATTGAATTGTACAAGCATGAACATATTGCACATGGGTGACATCAAAAATTCCAGAGAGCAAGCTCAACACAGTAACCGAACTGGGTTGAATTCCTTCGTGTCGCATCTGATTAAACATACAAACTGCTGTTTTGACGTCACCCGATCTTGAATAACAGCCGATGATAGCAGTCCAAGGAACCAAGTTTCTCTCAGGCATTTTGTCGAACACTTGGCGGGCATGGTTGGTGAACCCAAATTTGGCATAGAAGTTTATCAAAGAAGAGCCAATGTATGAATCGGATATGGCTCGTTGGATCAACACATCAAGTCATGAAGATAACATGACTTTGGAGAGTTTTCATAAGTCATCAATGGCTAAAATTTAAAAATAGTTCATTCTCCTGAAAGATGTTAAAAATCCATCATAAAATGATGGTGAAGATTTACTTGGGGGGCATAATTTTAAGCCAAATATGGTTGAAAATTATGAACAAAAATGATTAAAAAAAAATGATGAACAACAATCTCTTCTGACAAAAGTTGATAAAAAATTATTTGGTAACAAAACAAGTTTTTGACCCAAACATGGTTAAAATTGATGAACAACCTACTGTTTATAAATTCAACATTTTTGATATCATTCAAAAAGATGAAATATATGAGTTTTTAAAGCCAATTTATATTATGACTTTTGTTATTCAAAATTTATTTTGGATTCACGGGTCACACCAAAATATAAATTTGATGGAGTGGCAATCAAAAAAACAAAATTTAGACAATATATCAATTGTTTTACATATATTTTTGAGTGAAAGAAAATTGGCCGAAAATTAGCTCTCTTTATTTGTATCATGTCGAATATCATGCCAAGACAATAAGTGGCTTTGGAAAATTAATTAATTGTGTTCTCTTTTGAATTATTCATTGGTTTTAGTGAAAGAAAATTGGCCGAAAATTGGCCCTCACTATATGCATTCTGCCGATTATCATGCTAAATTTGAAATAACAAAAAAAAGAAAGAAAGAAAGAAAGAAAGAAAGAATGGTTGTGTTCTACTAGTTGGTTTAAAGGTATACCGTGTTCAAAAGTCTAGAAATGAGAGGATGCTAAAGATTAGTCAAAGAGTCAATGGCTTAAAAGATATCATCTGGTGATGCTCATAGGTATGAAATAGCTTTTTATTCTCCAAATATTTTGGATGGAGTGGTGCGATGTATAAGGGACAAATTAGAATGGTATAATTGCACCAAAAAATTTAAAAATAGTGTGAAGTCAGAAGGTACCCTTGACTAGTATGAGAGCTAATCCTCCTACAGGTTGAGAAATGAGAACAGAAGGTTCATAAATAAGAATTGAGTGGGTATAGTAACAACAATGCCTACACAAAAGGAGACCCATGATCCTTGAGAGGATATTAGGTATAATGATAATATCACATTAACTGATGATAAAATTTAAGTTGTAATAATGGGAAATATATAATTGAATTAGTAAGTGTGGGTACCATAAATTTGAAATTTTCTATTGACAGAGGCATAAACCCGGGCAGAAGAGGTCCAAGAATCAAGGGCACAAAGTTAGTAGCCCAAGAAAGGGGATTGAGGATGTGACACGTAGCAACTTCAGGAAGAAGGAAAGCTTAAGGCAATGGCAATAGTTGGCAGTTGCAGATCATGGGCAAGTGTGGAAATCCAGCAAATGGACATGTGGCAGCATAACAAGGCCAATGAAGCCATATTAAAGTTGAAAATTCGAAGAAGAAAAGACTTTCAACCAAATTCACAACTTATGTGAAATCTGGGTAAAGTGTAACTTATCTAGGAGTAGTCTATCTCAACTTAGGAGCAGTTCATCTGTAATTCATCTTTTGCACTCAGTTGGGCCCTGTCGATTATAATCTTATTTAAACTTGTAATTTAAGTGTGTTGGTGAAAATACCAGAAAAAATTATATTTTATTGATAAATAATGCAAAGAAAATGAGA
>NW_021025431.1:2093-16107 GCF_004153795.1 Camellia sinensis
ATTCTTTTTTTTTTTTTTTGTGATTTAATTAGTAGCCAAGGGCTATTTTTGTAAGGGTCTGAGAGGCCACTTTTGTGTAACTAGGCTTAAGCCTTGAAAGTTATAGCCCATAAGGGCATTTATTTGTTTTGAGAACTGTATGCTTTACATGCTATAGATTCATGTGTTTTCTTACCAATGAATGTATAATCTGCATATGAAAACTTTTGCATAAACTCGTTATTAACTATGTAAAGATGGAAGGATTATTGCCATTGTTTAGCAAACGTTAGTTGATGTGGTTAGTTTATGTTGAATTATTTCGAGGCATTACATATGAGTGTAGACATCCCCGAACGTCCCAAGAGGGAATCCTGTTTTGTTCATTGGGGCTTACTGCAGTTCAAGACTCAATGTCACAGTCCTGTATCTAATCTCGCAGAGTGCAATGCAAGACCGATGAATCACCAAAGAGTCCAAATCCGGCAAATCGTTTTTGAAAACAGATTTTTTGAAAGAAGTGTCAAACATGGACTGCTTTGCCAGATACAGAGTCGCCACCTAAATATTTATTTTTGGAAAAATTTAGGAAACCCTGACTCGCTGCCTAAGGCCACGTGTCCGTCATCACCAAAGTTATCTTGGCTCGAGAACTTGGGTACGATTGGGGAAGGTCACTTTGTGAGCACCCTCGCTCGCCCGATCAAAGATCGGCCTCTACTAACCATGATATCAAGTTTTGAAAACATTATGCGTTCTTATTCCGGTTATTAGCCTAAAATTACTATGTGATGCGCACAGCATACGAGTATAGACTGGGTCGCCTGAATTGGAACAAAGCATCTCATGTTTGTTTTGAAAATAGTTTGCTACTCACAAGTAGGCTAAAATGTGGATTTGCCACCCTCAGGTGGGCTTAGAAAACATGATTTTGCCACTCTCAAGTGGGCTTAAAACTCGCAGTTGATGAATTGTTCCAATCCAAATAACACAACCTCCGCCCACAGGCATTCAGGCAGTTATATGACATAAGCACATAGCCACATGGTAAGCATGCTATCATGGTAGTCACCCACACACATGCAAGGATGCTAAAGCATAAACACTTATCGAGTACTCCAAGCCAAAACAGAAGCTATGTTAGAAATCAATGCATGATCCTAACTATACAGAAATGCCTAATGCAACACATGCAAAAATGCAACTATAATAGGCTCGGCTATTCTAAGAATGGCATATGAGATGCTACAACTAACACATATTCAATCTGGAATTGAAATACGATACAGTTAGTATGATGCGCCGAACCCGGTGCATGCAAGACATATGAATGGATGCAAACATGCGAGCATAAGTATGCTAATTGAAACATGCCCTAAACTAACCGTCATAAGCGGGTAAATAAAAGGGAGAAAGACGTGGGGCTGGAAGACATACATCACACACACGCACACTTATTACACAATTGCCCTCGCTCGGAGGGTCCGAATAAATAATACAGCCCGAATAAATAATTACAGTCCGAATAAATAAATATTACAGAACCCTAATTAATTAACAAATTAACTAGGAAAGCAATAAACTAGTATGCAAATCCATGGACTGCCTCAGCTCTGGTCCGAATGATGAATGATGCATGCTTGAGTTGCCTTGCGCGGAAAACTCCTCGCGATGCCCCGATTTGCCTCTGTTTACAATTAATCCCGGAATGCTGTGCAAAGTTTTAGAAAGTTGCTGATTTCTGGTTTGCTACAACAGAAAGCAAGAAAGGGGCATGGCAAAGTATTTTCACATATGTATGCACACCTCAATCCTCGTGCCACCAATCACGCATCTCGATACATGATGGTCGAGGAGTCGAATTGCACGACTCGATATGAAATGAATGCGCATGAAAACACAATAAGGCCTAGACTCCATCATGGGTAATCCGGAGTGTCGGCGACCGAGAATTGAGACACGTTTCGTCACTTCGAGTACGAAACGTCCCTCATTTTTCGTGTTTGGGCTAACTCCTATCCCAAACACAATGCAAATGAGATGGCATACATAATGCAACTAACATGGCATACACAATGCACGTGATGTAACATGGCATACACAATGCACTAACATGCAACCTAGCATACACAATGCTATGGACTGGAATGGCATACACAATGCACGATGGACTTATACCAACATGAGCGGACCTCAGCCACACCCACATCAGTGGCCATTGATGGAAATGAGACAACCGAAACACATGCAAACATGCACGAATGCAATGGACCGATCCTAAGGCACAACATGCAACTCTACCAAAGCCTGATAGAGGATGAAACATGGCATACAAACAAACAAGTTTCAACTCTGAAACATGATATAAAATGGTCCCGAAACATGCAAATATGGCACACAATGCAAGCTAGGGGGCCCGGGTACCGAAACTAGTGAAGTGCGTTACACTAGAGGTACCCAAAGCAATGCACCAAAGGAAAAACCAACCCTAAATAGACCCTGGGCAGGTCTGAAACAGTGGGGAAATGGCCTAAAATGATGGCTCGGAATGCAACGAAATGGAGCTCATTCAATGGTCCGAAAACAAGGCATACAAGTCGGACTCTCAAACACATTTAAAGAGTACAAAACATGGCAATATGACATTCAAACAAGCTCTGAAATATGATGTATAATGAGCCCAAAACATGAACACACCTCAGTATATGCATGGAATGAACCTTAAAACTTAAAGTTAAGCATGGGTATTGAACTACAAGCATGCAAAACCAACATCATTCAACCATGAGACCCAAAAACAGAGCTAGGCAAGTCCAAAATAAGCACAATATCAGTTTAAGGCATGGCCAAAAAGTGGTAAAATCAAGGGTCAGCAAAGCATGCAAAGAAAGCTAGTGAACCATGATTTACACTACACGTATATGAAGCACATGAAGGCTCACCAAACCAGGCAAAAATAGAAGTATGCCATGCCAAAATATGCCCAAATAACCACTGAAACTCAGTCAATGCATGCAAGAATGATGGGCTCCTTTGAAAGGCCAATAAGAGGGTTGTTTTACACGAGAAGATAGACATGCAAGATGGTAAAAAAAACCTCTGGAAAGAGGTTTTGAGGGTCCTAAAACCCACCAAAAGGGGCCTGAAATGGGTCAATGAAGCATGCAATGAAAGGTCCATTTGAAAGGCCTTGAATGGGATTGTTCTACACATGCATCAAAGACACAAAATATGGCCAAAAGGGCTCTGGACAGAGTCAATTCAGACCTTAAAACTCACCAAATAGGGCCTGAAATGTAGCTTCACAACATGAAAGTAGGAGCCCCTTTGGAAGGCCAAAAGGACCAACAAACAAAACAAGGAGAGAGGGGGTCACCCCCCTCTGATTTTGGCTCTCAAAACAGTATGCTAGCCACTAAAAATCCACTGAATTTCAGTGGCTAGAAGGCCAAACAAAGCATGAAACAAAGGCCTAGGTGCAAGGCTCAAAACAAGATGCAAACAAGCATACAAGGGGGTAGATGACCCCCAACAGAAAAATTCTCTTAATCAACCTTCAAGAGGGGCTCAAAATAATACACTTTTCAGTTTATGACAAATCTCGAAAATGCTTGCAAACAAGGCTAAGATAGGAAGCAAAATAAGCCTACAAAGAGGGATGGAGCATACAAGGAGGTAGAAGACCTCAAACAGAAAAGTGTCCTTAATAAAACTTCAAGAGGAGCTCAAAATAAGACACTTTCCAGTTTATGTTCAAGTCCAGAAATGCTTGAAAATAAGGCTAAACAATGAAGCAAAATAATGCAAGAAAATGGGAAATAGAGACTTACCCTTGTAGCACAGCAAGGCAGCAAGCTCTAGACCAAGAAAGGAGTTCTTCAACCTCTGAAAATTAGCTCCAAGATGCTTGGATGGATGGTGGAGGTGGTAGGCTATGAGGTGTAGTGCAAATGGTGCAAGAATATTAGGGTTTGGAGCTTGGAATAGTGAGCTATGGAGGGAGTGTTTGTATGCCTTAAACAAAAAGGTTCAACCTTTGTAATGGAAGAGGAGGGCCTCTCTTATAGAGAAGAGAGGCCAAAGCTTCTCTTGGAAGTTTCAAATATCCTCCATACACGTGTATGGAGGATGGTCCAAATGCCTCCCAACTGGCACAGCTAGATTGTATTCAGAGAGAGCAAAAAGCAGATGGCTGGCCGACCAATTAAGGTGGTCGGCTGGCCACTCCCCCTGGTCGGCCGACCAGGGGTCAAAAGGTTCAATGAGAAATGCTAGTCGGCAATACCAGAAAGGTGGCCTCCCAGATGAATAGAATACAGCTGTATGGTGGGAAACCAGAAAATGTGACCCATGAGAGAGGAAAACCAGCTTTCTAGCAAGGTTCAAAAGGGTCAAGAAGAAATATTGGTCAGCCTACCCATTTTGGTGGCCTCCCAGATGAGCACAATACAATGGTGGTATGAAAAACCAGAAATTATGGCCCAAAAGTGAGAAAAACCAGGTTTCTGTCAAGAAAATCGACTAGAGGAGAGAGAAAATGGTTTCTGTCAAGAAAATCGACTGGAGGAGAGAGAAAATGGTTTCCAAAAGAATTGCTGGTCTCCCACTATAGTACCACCTTTCAATCAATGAAAATAGGGTCCATACCAAAAAATAACCCTAACTGATACAAAGCGAGGGTTTGTGGGCCAAAATGCGCAGCATGGGGCCCCAAAAACAGGCTGTTAGGCACCGGAGGTGGCGTACGACCACGAAGGTGGTCTCCCGAGCCATAGTGTCCCTCTAAGAAAAGGAAACAAGGTGTGTACCAAAAACCAGAGCAAACAGAGGTAGTTAAGTGGTCCCGAACCGAGGCAAACGACCGACGGCTCCGAAAATCGGAAACTGGCCTCCAAATGGGAAAAGTGGCCTACGACTACGAAATGTAGCCTACGGCCACTGAGAGATGGTCTGTGAGACCTCTTCCTCCCTTCGGGAAGAGAAAATAGAGAAAACAGGACCTGGTTCGCAAACCGAAGCAAAGCACAAAAGAGCCCCGAAGTCCGGAGGCAAGGCTCGCAGCCGAGACACTGAAACCTCAGAACAAGCACAATATACAACATCACCGAGCGCTCAGTTGGTGACGTCTGAGTCTTAAGGTCGGTCAAAAATGGGGTGTCTACAGTTGCCCCTCTTTGACAGAACTCGGAAGTCGTAATTGACGGGAGTGAATGTCAAAGCCCAGAGACAACCCATTTTTGACAAGGCCGAAGACTTAGACAAACTGGCAAGATAAAAAGAGATGTGCCCGCAGGCATGCCCGCAAGCGAGGGAAAAATGCAAAACGATATGCACAAAGCCGAATGTAACTCATGATCATGTAAAGCAGCGAGCTGTAATGAAGCAAATATTCACAATAGATGCAACAGTTTTAAGCAAGAATGCAAAGCAGCAACTACATTTCATGCAGTAAGAAAGTGGAGAATTATTCAATTCTCGCTACGTCTCACACGGAGAACATACAATACCTGTGCGGCTCGTCTGGTCGCACCAGCCTCAAATGAACCGTACATACAATATCGTGCCTGTAAAAGAGAGAAACTTAACGAGCACAACATAGTTAGCAACATATGTTCAACGCTATATCGAACACAAACAAACATGGTGCCGATGGGAAAGTGCATCGCCATGCGAGGAGAAATGTGCGCGACAACGCAAGTTAAACATAAGGGTATGACAATACTCGTGAAACGTGCACAACAATGCAAGTGGTATGCATGAGAATGCAAGTGACGTGCATAACAATGCAGGATAAGTGCAAACTCGAACGCATGTTTGGCACGAAATAACGAGCAAAGAAATGCAAGTTTCGACGAGTGCGACTCAATCGTGACCTCCGGTTTACCTCCCGGAAGGGTCACAACGTATTCAAAAAGGATGCACCTTGCTCTTGACGAGTAACGATGAAACACGCATTGAAAGTTGGAGTTGAAGTTCCCGCAAAGGATTTCGCGACAAAAAGTGCACTTTTCTTGTACTTTCTCGGGTGCCGGGGACTCCGATCACTACCAAATTTTGCAGGGAGCTCAAAGAAGCATTGGAGACCAAAAGGGAGGGCCACCGACCAAGTTAAAAGGCCACCGACCAGGGGTAGTGCAAGGTGGTGGTCGGCCTACCAAAAAAGGTGGTCGGCCGACCACCTAGCCCAAAACAGGGGCAGTTTTGTCCTTTCAACCTTGTTTCTTTAAATATACATTGCCCAACACTTTTTGGTCCATACCATCAGATCCGAAATCATCTCCCCTTGCTTCCTAGACCATTTTCTCTCTCAGATCTGCGCTCTACACGCGTTTTCCAACGCCCTACGCCAAGTTGTTTCGCGAAAACTTTCAGTTCTCTTCACTTTGGACCGATTAAAATTTGATTTCGGAGCTTCTTTTCTCATTTTCACCACTTGAGGTAAGTTTGTCTCAATATTTGGAACATTTTCTCGGGAGTTGACTTTTGTTGACTTTTTCATTTCCCGAGAGTTGACTTTTGTTGACTTTTTCTAATTTTGGCTCATTTTTGCTCCTTTTTGCATATTTCTTGAGATGGCGGGTAATTTTCCCCATGGTGGAGGTTCTCCAAGTGCTGGAGGTGATCCAGACATCATGTCTTTACCTCCGAGGACTCGGCCATTCATTCCTGAGTGGTACGACCCTCCGACACAAATCCTCCCTCGGGCAGTTTTCTATCATTTTACCGACTTTGATGCCCGAGCACCTGTGGATTTGCTATTGCGGGAGCCGGAGTCCCACCTCTCTCATCAGGCACGAGAGGTATGTACTTCACTTTTTACATTTCCTGCCTTATATTCTGCATTTTTCGTGCATTTCATGCTATGTATGCTTATCTGCTCGCTCCGAACACATTCGCATGCCATACTTCTGCTCATTCTAGCACACAGCTTGTTCTGAATGCTTAGTCTATAACACAGTATTCTGTTTGCATCTTGAACACACAACTCAATCGCTTGAATTTCTGAACCCGCAGCCCATATTTGATTGTGAACACGCAGCACACACTTGTTGAGAGTTGAACACGCAGCCCAAACTTTGAATTTCTAAACACACAGCTCATATTTGATTGTGAACACGCAGCACACACTTGTTAAGAGTTGAACACGCAGCCCAAACTTTGAATTTCTGAACACGCAGCTCATATTTGATTGTGAACACGCAGCACACACTATTTCTGAAATCTGAACACACAGCCTAAATTTGTTTGTGAACAAGGAGCACACACTTGTCGAGAGTTGAACACGCAGCCCAAACTTTGAATTTTTGAACACGCAGCCCATATGTGAGGTGAACACGCAGCACACACTTGTTGAGAGTTGAACACGCAGCCCAAACTTTAAATTTCTGAACACGCAGCCCATATTTGAGGTGAACACGCAGCACACACTATTGAGAGTTGAACACGCAGCCCAAACTTTGAATTTCTGAACACGCAGCCCATATTTGATTATGAACACGTAGCACACATTTGTTGAAAGTTGAACACGCCGCCCAAACTTTGAATTTCTGAACACACAGCTCATATTTGATTGTGAACACGCAGCACACAATTGTTGAAAGTTGAACACGCATCCCAAACTTTGAATTTCTAAACAAGCAGCCCATATTTGATTGTGAACACGCAGCAACCACTATTGTATCTGATTTAATTCATCCCAAACTTTGAATTTCTAAACAAGCAGCCCATATTTGATTGTGAACACGCAGCACACAATTGTTGAAAGTTGAACACGCATCCCAAACTTTGAATTTCTAAACAAGCAGCCCATATTTGATTGTGAACACGCAGCACACAATTGTTGAAAGTTGAACACGCAGCCTAAACTTTTGAATTTCTGAACACGCAGCCCATTTTCGAATGTGAACACGCGTTTGGGCTGCGTGTTCAACTTTCAATCAGGGTGTGCTGCGTGTTCTCCTTCAATATGGACTGCGTGTTCAGAAAATCAAAGTTTGGGCTGCGTGTTCAACTTTCAATCAGGGTGTGCTGCGTGTTCACCTTCAATTTGGACTGTGTGTTCAGAGAATCAGTGTTTGGGCTGGTGTTCAACTTTCAATCAGGGTGTGCTGCGTGTTCACCTTCAATTTGGACTGCGTGTTCAGAAAATCAGTGTTTGGACTGCGTGTTCAACTCTCAATCAATGTGGGCTGCGTGTTCACCTTCAATTCGGACTGTGTGTTCAAAAAATCAAAGTTTGGTCTGCGTGTTCAACTTTCGATCAGTGTGGGCTGCGTGTTCACCTTCAACCTGGACTGCGTGTTCAGATAATCAAAGTTTGGGTTGCGGGTTCAACTTTCAATCAGTGTGGGCTGCGTGTTCACCTTCAATTCGGACTGTGTGTTCAGAAAATCAAAGTTTGGGCTGCGTGTTCAACTTTCGATCTGTGTGGGCTGCGTGTTCACCTTCAACCTGGACTGCGTGTTCAGAAATTCAAAGTTTGGGCTGCGTGTTCAACTTTCGATCAGTGTGGGCTGCGTGTTCACCTTCAACCTGGACTGCGTGTTCAAAAAATCAAAGTTTGGGTTGCGTGTTCAACTTTCAATCAGGGTGTGCTGCGTGTTCACCTTCAATATGGACTGCGTGTTCAGAAAATCAGTGTTTGGGCTGCGTGTTCAACTTTCAATCAGGGTGTGCTGCGTGTTCATCTTCAATATGGACTGCGTGTTCAGAAAATCAGTGTTTGGGCTTCGTGTTCAACTTTCAATCAGGGTGTGCTGCGTGTTCACCTTCAACCTGGACTGCATGTTCAGAAAATCAAAGTTTGGGCTGCGTGTTCAACTTTCAATCAGGGTGTGCGGCGTGTTCACTTTCAATATGGACTGCATGTTCAGAAAATCAGTGTTTGGGCTGCGTGTTCAACTTTCAATCAGGGTGTGCTGCGTGTTCACCTTCAATAGGGACTGCGTCTTCAGAAAATCAGAGTTTGGGCTGCGTGTTCAACTTTCAATCAGGGTGTGCTGCGTGTTCACCTTCAATACGGACTGCGTGTTCAGAAATCTCAAAAGTTTGAGCTGCGTGTTCAACTTTCAATCAGGGTGTGTTGCGTGTTCCCCTTCAATATGCACTGCGTGTTCAGAAAATCAAAGTTTGGGCTGCGTGTTCAACTTTCGATCAGTGTGGGTTGCGTGTTCACCTTCAACCTGGACTGCGTGTTCAGAAAATCGAAGTTTGGGCTACGTGTTCAACTTTCGATCAGTGTGGGCTGCGTGTTCACCTTCAACCTGCACTGCGTGTTCAGAAAATCAAAGTTTGGGCTGCGTGTTCAACTTTCAATCAGGGTGTGCTGCATGTTCACCTTCAATATGGACTGCGTGTTCAGAAAATCAGTGTTTGGGCTGCGTGTTCAACTTTCAATCAGGTTGTGCTGCGTGTTCACCTTCAACCTGGACTGCGTGTTCAGAAAATCAAAGTTTGGGCTGCGTGTTCAACTTTCAATCAGGGTGTGCTGCGTGTTCACCTTCAATATGGACTGCGTGTTAAGAAAATCAGTGTTTGGGCTGCGTGTTCAACTTTCAATCAGGGCGTGCTGCGTGTTCACCTTCAATTTGGAATGCGTGTTCAGAAAATCAGTGTTTGGGCTGCGTGTTCAACTTTCAATCAGGTTGTGCTGCGTGTTCACCTTCAACCTGGACTGCGTGTTCAGAAAATCAAAGTTTGGGCTGCGGGTTCAACTTTCGATCAGTGTGGGCTGCGTGCTCACCTTCAATTCGGACTGTGTGTTCAGAAAATCAAAGTTTGGGCTGCGTGTTCAGCTTTCGATCTGTGTGGGCTGCGTGTTCACCTTCAACATGGACTGCGTGTTCAGAAAATCAAAGTTTGGGCTGCGGGTTCAACTTTCGATTAGTGTGGCCAGCGTGTTCACCTTCAATTCGGACTGTGTGTTTAAAAAATCAAAGTTCAGGCTGCGTGTTCAACTTTCGATCAGTGTGGGCTGCGCGTTCACCTTCAACCGGGACTGCGTGTTTAGAAAATCAAAGTTTGGGCTGCATGTTCTACTTTCGATCAGTGTGGGCTGCGTGTTCACCTTCAACCTGGACTGCGTGTTCAGAAAATCAAAGTTTGGGCGGCGTTTTCAACTTTCAATCAGGGTGTGCTGCGTGGTCACCTTCAATATGGACTGCGTGTTCAAAAAATCAGTGTTTGGGCTGCGTGTTCAACTTTCAATCAGGGTGTGCTGCGTGTTCACCTTCAATATGGACTGCGTGTTCAGAAAATCAAAGTTTGGGCTGCGGGTTCAACTTTCGATTAGTGTGGCCAGCGTGTTCACCTTCAATTCGGACTGTGTGTTTAGAAAATCAAAGTTCAGGCTGCGTGTTCAACTTTCGATCAGTGTGGGCTGCGCGTTCACCTTCAACCTGGACTGCGTGTTTAGAAAATCAAAGTTTGGGCTGCGTGTTCTACTTTCGATCAGTGTGGGCTGCGTGTTCACCTTCAACCTGGACTGCGTGTTCAGAAAATCAAAGTTTGGGCTGCGTTTTCAACTTTCAATCAGAGTGTGCTGCGTGGTCACCTTCAATATGGACTGCGTGTTCAAAAAATCAGTGTTTGGGCTGCGTGTTCAACTTTCAATCAGGGTGTGCTGCGTGTTCACCTTCAATATGGACTGCGTGTTCAGAAAATCAAAGTTTGGGTTGCGTGTTCAACTTTCGATCAGTGTGGGCTACGTGTTCACCTTCAACCTGGACTGCGTGTTCAGAAAATCAAAGTTTGGGCTGCGTGTTCAACTTTCAATCAGGGTGTGTTGCGTGTGTTCACCTTCAATTTGGACTGCGTGTTCAGAAAATCAGTGTTTGGGCTGCGTGTTCAACTTTCAATCAGGGTGTGTTGCGTGTGTTCACCTTCAATTTGGACTGCGTGTTCAGAAAATCAGTGTTTGGGCTGCGTGTTCAACTTTCAATCAGGGTGTGTTGCGTGTGTTCACCTTCAATTTGGACTGCGTGTTCAGAAAATCAGTGTTTGGGCTGCGTGTTCAACTTTCAATCAGGGTGTGTTGCGTGTGTTCACCTTCAATTTGGACTGCGTGTTCAGAAAATCAGTGTTTGGGCTGCGTGTTCAACTTTCAATCAGGGTGTGTTGCGTGTGTTCACCTTCAATTTGGACTGCGTGTTCAGAAAATCAGTGTTTGGGCTGCGTGTTCAACTTTCAATCAGGGTGTGTTGCGTGTGTTCACCTTCAATTTGGACTGCGTGTTCAGAAAATCAGTGTTTGGGCTGCGTGTTCAACTTTCAATCAGGGTGTGTTGCGTGTGTTCACCTTCAATTTGGACTGCGTGTTCAGAAAATCAGTGTTTGGGCTGCGTGTTCAACTTTCAATCAGGGTGTGTTGCGTGTGTTCACCTTCAATTTGGACTGCGTGTTCAGAAAATCAGTGTTTGGGCTGCGTGTTCAACTTTCAATCAGGGTGTGTTGCGTGTGTTCACCTTCAATTTGGACTGCGTGTTCAGAAAATCAGTGTTTGGGCTGCGTGTTCAACTTTCAATCAGGGTGTGTTGCGTGTGTTCACCTTCAATTTGGACTGCGTGTTCAGAAAATCAGTGTTTGGGCTGCGTGTTCAACTTTCAATCAGGGTGTGTTGCGTGTGTTCACCTTCAATTTGGACTGCGTGTTCAGAAAATCAGTGTTTGGGCTGCGTGTTCAACATTCAATCAGGGTGTGCTGCGTGTTCACCTTCAACCTGGACTCCGTGTTCAGAAAATCAAAGTTTGGGCTGCGTGTTCAACTTTCAATCAGGGTGTGCGGCGTGTTCACCTTCAATATGGACTGCGTGTTCAGAAAATCAGTGTTTGGGCTGCGTGTTCAACTTTCAATCGGGGTATGCTGCGTGTTCACCTTCAATAGGGACTGTGTGTTCAGAAAATCAGAGTTTGGGCTGCGTGTTCAACTTTCAATCAGGGTGTGCTGCGTGTTCACCTTCAATACGGACTGCGTGTTCAGAAATCTCAAAAGTTTGAGCTACGTGTTCAACTTTCAATCAGGGTGTGCTGCGTGTTCCCCTTCAATATGGACTGCGTGTTCAGAAAATCAAAGTTTGGGCTGCGTGTTCAACTTTCAATCAGGGTGTGCTGCGTGTTCACCTTCAATTTGGACTGTGTGTTCAGAGAATCAGTGTTTGGGCTGCGTGTTCAGCTTTCAATCATGGTGTGCTGCGTGTTCACCTTCAATTTGGACTGCGTGTTCAGAAAATCAGTGTTTGGACTGCGTGTTCAACTCTCAATCAGTGTGAGCTGCGTGTTCACCTTCAATTCGGACTGTGTGTTCAGAAAATCAAAGTTTGGGCTGCGTGTTCAACTTTCGATCAGTGTGGGCTGCGTGTTCACCTTCAACCTGGACAGCGTGTTCAGATAATCAAAGTTTGGGCTGCGGGTTCAACTTTCGATCAGTGTGGGCTGCGTGTTCACCTTCAATTCGGACTGTGTGTTCAGAAAATCAAAGTTTGGGCTGCGTGTTCAACTTTCGATCAGTGTGGGCCGCGTGTTCACCTTCAACCTGGACTGCGTGTTCAGAAATTCAAAGTTTGGGCTGCGTGTTCCACTTTCGATCAGTGTGGGCTGCGTGTTCACCTTCAACCTGGACTGCGTGTTCAGAAAATCAAAGTTTGGGCTGCGTGTTCAACTTTCAATCAGGGTGTGCTGCGTGTTCACCTTCAATATGGACTGCGTGTTCAGAAAATCAGTGTTTGGGCTGCGTGTTCAACTTTCAATCAGGGTGTGATGCGTGTTCAACTTCAACCTGGACTGCGTGTTCAGAAAATAAAAGTTTGGGCTGCGTGTTCAAATTTCAATCAGGGTGTGCGGCGTGTTCACCTTCAATATGGACTGCGTGTTCAGAAAATCAAAGTTTGGGCTGCGGGTTCAACTTTCGATCAGTGTGGGCCGCGTGTTCACCTTCAACCTGGACTGCGTGTTCAGAAAATCAAAGTTTGGGCTGCGGGTTCAACTTTCGATCAGTGTGGGCCGCGTGTTCACCTTCAACCTGGACTGCGTGTTCAGAAAATCAAAGTTTGGGCTGCGGGTTCAACTTTCGATCAGTGTGGGCCGCGTGTTCACCTTCAACCTGGACTGCGTGTTCAGAAAATCAAAGTTTGGGCTGCGGGTTCAACTTTCGATCAGTGTGGGCCGCGTGTTCACCTTCAACCTGGACTGCGTGTTCAGAAAATCAAAGTTTGGGCTGCGGGTTCAACTTTCGATCAGTGTGGGCCGCGTGTTCACCTTCAACCTGGACTGCGTGTTCAGAAAATCAAAGTTTGGGCTGCGGGTTCAACTTTCGATCAGTGTGGGCCGCGTGTTCACCTTCAACCTGGACTGCGTGTTCAGAAAATCAAAGTTTGGGCTGCGGGTTCAACTTTCGATCAGTGTGGGCCGCGTGTTCACCTTCAACCTGGACTGCGTGTTCAGAAAATCAAAGTTTGGGCTGCGGGTTCAACTTTCGATCAGTGTGGGCCGCGTGTTCACCTTCAACCTGGACTGCGTGTTCAGAAAATCAAAGTTTGGGCTGCGGGTTCAACTTTCGATCAGTGTGGGCTGCGTAATCACGACAAAGAGTATGAGCTACGTCTTCAGAAATTCATGTGCTTGAGCTGTGTGTTCAAAAATGCAAACCGAAATGAGCTGTGTGCTCGGAGTCGAGCTATGTGCCCAAAATAAGCTGTGTACCCGAAAACGAGCTGTGTGCCCAAAATAAGCTGCGCGCCCGAAATGAGCTGTGTGCCCGAAAGAGCTGTGTGCCCAGATTAAACAGAGTATTGTGTTTCGAGCTGCGTGCCAAACGAACCAAGTGTTGTGTTGTGAGCTGTGTGCCAATTGAATGGAATGCTACGTCGTAAGCTGTGTGCTAAGCCTTGCATTGTGCATGCATCTCCTCGTGCTATTTCGCGCACCTCAATGGCACTGTCCTGTGTACTCACCTCGTCTAGAAGACCTTAAATCCTCTAAAGGTGCAATTCCTTTGGTGTTTGTCGTGCCCGAATGACTTCCGGTGGTCTGGTATAGCCACCT
>NW_021025431.1:18442-39875 GCF_004153795.1 Camellia sinensis
TGTTATGAATTGCATTGGGAGAGTGTCTCATAGAAATGGAAGGAAATTCTAATATCTCATGGGGTAGAGACACTTCATTGGTCGGTAGGAGGTTAAGGGTCATAATAAACCTTGCTATTCGGATTTTGGCTGAGACCAACATGAATGAGAGGTTGTGTTTACCATAGACCCTAGAAATAGAGTGGGAAAACCATGGAGACGGTTCCCATTGAAAGGGAAGGGAACCACAACGTCAAGACACCACCCAAGAAACGCATATTCTCACAACTTTGTCGCTACTAAGCAGTTTGGTGAGAAAAATCTTACTTGTGTAATTTTTTTGGTGTTTTAGTTTTTGAATTTCTTGTGTGTTTTTTTTGTCATTAAATGTGTGCTTGTTATTTTTTTGTCTTGCTTTATTTTTGAAGAAAAAAAAAATCCCAAAAAGATTTTCTAGTATGGTTTTGGCAAGCTTGAAAATTTTTGAATGGTCCTTGGTGCATTTGGAATTGATGAGAATATCTATTACATGTTAATATATGTGTGCTTTCTGTGGTCATTACTCATTTTGTAGTGTGTGTTTTTGATAGTATGTCATCATTCTGTACACACTCTTGGATTAGAAATTTTGGAGTCTTCCACCTTAGTGATATATTTTTTCTCTATGGACTTCTTCATTGATCTTTTGCGTTTCTAGAGGAATTGAGCTATATTAGCAATATATGGGTGATGTTGAATCTCTTACCATCTTCTATCTTTTTGCATCTCCACGGCTTTCCCTTCTGTTCTTTGTAGTCCAGGCATGAGGAAAAGGCTACCTCAGAGTCACCAACCAGGCTATCCTTATTATATCCATGCTTCTCTAGTTCTGTTTCATACTCTTGAGCGTGCCAGCCACCAATGAATGTGCAAAAGAAAAAAAAAATGTGCAAAGAAGAAAGAAAAAAAGATGTGCAAAAGAAAGAAAAGAAAAAAGATTAAAAAAAAAAAGGAAAAAATAAAGGATTCATTGATTGAGGGGAGCCTCTGCCTTTACTCACCAAATACCCCTTATTCCTAGTGGTTTGACATTCTTAGTTGTGCTTAGATTCTCTTGTCGGACGTCCAGCTTTTCATATCACTACTTGGATTTAAATCTAGTGTTTGTCGAACTCCAGATCACACCACACACTTTTCTCATGGAGATCTATGCTTTTCACTTAATGCATCACTTTTTTATGAGGAATTTTTCTAGAGGCTGTGCACATTGTGTTTCAAGTAATTGGTCTTCTTGGATAATCTTATGTGTTTCAAGGTACAACTCTGAAATTCTCTTGCTTGCTTCACCATATTAATTTTGTCGTTTTCTTCTTTTATTGTTTTTAGTGAGGGGGAGTTTGATTTATCTCTTGCCAGAGTTTGTTAGCATGGACACTTTGTTTGTTGGTAAGGAGATTGCTTTAGTTGTTTTGCATGTTGCTATGCACTGTTTGCTTGTTATTACCTTTTGCATGCCCCTGATATTTATATCATCATATCATGCTTGTGTGGTTTATGATCTTGCTTTTGTTGTTTGAGCTTCCTTTGTCAATTCGTGACAAAAAGGTGAGAGAAAAGTTGTTTCATGTGTCTTAGATTTCATGTATTCATGTCATGTGTTTTCATCTATCCATGCTACATGTCTTTAATCTCAAGTCGCATCTATTCATGTTTTCCATCTCATGTCTTCACTTCAAGATAATCAGCCATATGTTCATTACTTTTTATCTACTCTTGTGGACTAATAGTTGTTTTGGAGATTGTGGCACTAATAGCTGTTTTGCAGATCATGACCTTGAGAAAGAAGTTTGTTTTTGTTGCTGTAATGGGTTGGGGGTGATTAGGATTTTATTTGTTAGGTGTGTTTTGTCACGGCATTGCCAAAGAGGGAGTTGTAGGTTTATTCTTGGAATCCCGGTGAAAAAACTCCTTTTATTTGCTACTTGCTTTCGCACTTTTTATTTCAGTAAGGTATGAGTTTTTAGATGGCGAATCCAACCTGAATTATGCTTTGCAGAGAAGTTTGTGATGATAATGCTTTCAAGATTGCCACTTCGCTGATTATGACGGGATCGAACTGCTCGGTCAGCTTGCGGGGGTCGAGGGGGCAGCGCCTTGGTGAGTCTGGCAATGCATGGTGGGTTGAAGGGGCAGCGCCCCGAAGCAAAACGAAAATTGCATTCAAAGTTGCCTTGTTTCGCCCTTCTCGCTTGAGCGAATGCTGCGTCTGTGTAAAAACCTGAAAGAGATGAATGTTCGCTGAGCGAAGGTTCGTGGTCGAGCGACCGCCACTTATGGAAAACACGCGTTTTGGTTCCTCACTCGAGCGAGAGAGTCTTCGCTCGAGCGAGCTTTGCAGTCCCAGATTTCTAATAGTACGGGTTCTGTCAGATTTAGGATTACTTCTCCAGATCTTTTTTTGGATATTAAGGTTTATCTCTGGAGATATTTCGCTAGTTTTCTTTGATATTTTGATTGAGTATTCAACTCATGGTTTTAGAAGCTTACATCAGAGGATTGTTTGTTTAATTCATACAAAAGAGAGAGTTGTTCTTCGGTGGATTCTGAAGAATACGAGCCTGAAGCTTTGTGGATTCTGGTGGCTCATCGTCAAGACAATTTTGAGGTGAAGACGGGCTTGGAAGAGACACATAGAGATTGGTTCAATTCGGGCGTGGATTCGCTAGGTAATTGAGAGTATACCTGTGTAATTCCTTTTATATCTTCTTAGTGGATTGTTTTGTGACTGTTGCCCGTGATTTTTTTTATCACATGGGAGTGTCCAATTGTGGTTTTCCACGTAAAATCGCTTGTATGATTGTCTTGATTGTTTGATTTGGATTGTGTTTACTGCTTAAAATTGATACATAATCACAAATCAACTAGGGGATTTCTAGATTTTCAATTTGTTAAAACATATCATACATAAAGTAAATAAATAAGGTCAATGAAACATTTTGTAATTTTAGTTCATCTCCTAATTATTTTTAATAAGGTTAACTATTTTTTTTTTAAAAACAAAATTTTTTTCTTTTGATAGGCTATAAATGTTTGATTAATATGGTTTTTTTTTTTATTATAAATAATTACTCAACGAATCTTGTAATATGAACGGTTCGAATTATCAAACAGACTCCCCCTCCCCTCCACCAAAACCGCAAGACTCACAACAAAATGCTAGGCATAGTAGCAACCCACTATCCATTTTAAGCTAGAAAATGGCCACTAATTTCTAGGGGTGCAATTCGGGCGGGTCGGTCGGGTTAGGAGGTTGTACAAGGCCAGCCCAAGTTATGCGAGACCTGCCAAGCCGAATTGTAACCTGAGATTGTCTGCCCAAGCTCGACCCGAGTTAAACCGAATTTCCGTGTTGCCCGATTATAAATGAATTTTTTGTCATTTTTTTTTGCAGGCTACATTATTAAAATTATTAAAATTTGACTCCATTTACAATTTTTTTAATAGAAAATCATTAATACCATCAAAAAAATAATTTATATAATGTAAGAAGATGTCACTATAGTAGTCCTTACAATTTTATGAGTGAAAATAAAAAGAAAAAATGTAAGATTTTATATTATTTTGTATATATATATATATTCAATACGATTTAATAATATAAATTACTTTATCATGTAATGACTAAAATTTATATGTATATTAATATTTTATATATTTATTATATGTATAATTTAGACTTCGGATTGCTCGGATTGTTTGATATCTTTACCCAAGCTCGCCCAAATTTAATTCGGACTTTCTGAATTTTTGCCTAAGCCTGTACAAATTTGAAAATATTTTGTCCAAATCCTAAAAAATTCAGACTGAGCTCAGGTTGCTCGGGTTGACGCCGCCTAAATTGCACCCTTACATAATTTTGGCCGCCTATTGAAAGTGAATTTATTCACGCTTTGAGTGTGTAAACAATACATAAATTATGATTCATCTAAAATTATTAATTTATATTTAAAAAGTATATTTACTCACTTAAAAATATAAATTTCTCTATTTTTCACCAATTAAAAAATATGTGTTATTCACACCAAAAAAAATAAATATGAACAGAATCGGACTTGCAAATTTTGGTCCTCACAATTGCTTCCCATAAATTTAGATTCTTTAAACATTATTAGTATTTATAGGAATAATACATCTACAATTATCTAAGTTTTTTATACTTTAAGGATGTAAGAACTGATTAAAAAAAATAAAAAATAAAAAAGGCTAAATTACTGTAATAACCCGACCCTCGTACATGTTTTCTAATATATTTTCAGACCTATTTCTGTGTTTTTGAATGGCTTGTTGTGAAATTCCATGAGAAATTGAGGCTAAGTGAGTAAACCCCATGTTTAAGGGTATCTATTCATCTGTTCAACAAGGGAAAATATCTGTTACATCTCTAAGTTAGAAGCAGAAATTGGAAGCCTTAGGGGCTTAATTAACTGAAATTGATTATATATATATGATCAGCATAATTTTTATGTAATATTAAGCATGTTTGGGAAATTTTAATTTCGAATGTTTGAGCGATTGATTTTTGTCTTTATTCAATATATATATATATATATGTGTGTGTGTGTCTATGAGAAGCCTTTTTGAAGAAGACTTAAGAATTTCTCAGAAAACCCCTTGGGGGACAAGTGAAGGGGAGAGTGGAACAAGGAAGGATTGAGTGAGAGAAGACCTAGAGGGGAAACTTCAACAAGATTGGAGATCGGATAATCTAGGGAGAATTGGAAAGATCTAAGCTCAGAAGTAAGTTCTTTAGCTTCTCTAACTCCTCTCTTGAATTTGAGTGTGATTCCATCATAATTGTACAACCTGGACTTGGAACATGCTTTTGAATCGGATGATTTTGAACTAAGTTGTCTATGCATATATGTGGAGAGATTATCTTTTGTTTCTCATGAGAATTATGAAGAACTCACCATGCATATATATGTGATGTTGAACGCATAAGGAAGTTTAGTTATGTTTGAGAATTAAGAATCTAGTTTATGTCTAGATTGATATGTATGTATTGCAGATCCTATTAACATGAGTTTTAGGTTATGTTTTATTGATTAAACATGTTAATTTGAGCCTTGTGGAAGTGTCCCAAAAGAGTGTGATTTTGAAGCAAAATTCGGACTGAAATTGCAGAATCGCTGCACGTGCGGGATTCATGGCCGCACGTGCGGGAGCCAATCGCCGCACGTGCGGGGGTTGTGGCCGCATGTGCGGGGGAAGAACAAATTTGGGGTTTTGATTCTGCCTGAAAGGCATGTGTGGGCCGCACGTGCGGGACCAGCCGCCGCACGTGCAGGGATCCCAGCTGCACGTGCGGCACATATGAGGGTTTCTCCGTTTTGCGTGCTGAACCCTCGAATATTTTTAGAATTTGCGTTTTATGCCTACTAACATGTGTAAAATTCATTCAAAGTGAATTGAACCAAGAGAGGATTTAACAAAGAGAAGTGAACTAATTTGTAAGTTTGAATGTGTGCAGGACACACTCTAGGAGGAATTATATTCTCCGCTACAACACTGTGAGTAGTAGTACTATAATTATACGTTTAGTACTGTTAATGATTCTTATTGTTAACACTCTGTTCTTTACAAGTGATTACGGTAACGTTATGTTGTTTGGAAAAGAATTAAGAATGTAAGCCCCGCTCACAGGAAATATGAGGTTCTGAAGGTCCTATCAGGGGCTCCTATAGTCTGTATGTTACCATGCACGCCTTATGCCTTATGATATAGCTGTTTACCTAATATGTTCATCGAAAATACACAAATAAAACCACAGGTCGTATTAGACGTTAATGACTACTGAGAAGGGAACTGGAAATCAATACCTGTATCATGTGACTCCCGTTATAAGGTGAATTATTCTGTCCCTACTGATCGTACAGTATTGACACATATGACTTCTGTCGATGGGTATTGTTAATGTTCTGATACGCATAAGATAATTATGTTAATGTGTAAGAAACCATGGGGTATAAAGTACACTATTATGGAAGTATATTCTTTGAACATGGAGATATTCTGTTCTGTTTAATCGATATGTTTATGCCATGACAAGATGTGAAATGTTTTGTTCTTAAGACCTATTAATTTCTGGTATGGAACAAAGTGCTGTACGGAACTAAGTACTGCGGTGCGAGTTACCTCTAGAATCCGTACGAGCTACCTCTTGAGTCCATACATATGTGAAAGTTATGAGGCAGCCTATGGCCAATCTGTTAATATATGGGCCTATGGCCATTCTGTATGATTTCTTATTATGAAACAAAGTGCTGTACGGAACTAAGTGCTGCGATACGAGTCACCTTTAGAATCTGTGCGCGCCACCTCTTGAGTTCATACATGCAAGACAAGGGCTTATGCCATTCTGACAAGGGCTTTATGCCACTCTGATAAGGGCTTTATGCCATTCTGACAAGGACTTTATGCCATTATGTGAAGGGCCTCGTGCCACTATGTTCAAGGGCTTAACGCCACCATGTTTAAGGGCCTTGTGCCATTACGTTGAAGGGCTTATAGCCATCATGTTTCAAGATATCATGTTACAAGCTACCATGTTTCAAGAATGGGCCAAGGCCGTCATGGAATTAATACGGATTCAGACCACCTATGTGTGTATCTTTTATGCTTTGATGTATTATATTTCAAGTCAAGCACTGAGCTTGGCTCACTTTGTATTATGTCTGTTCCTGTAGGTAACCAACCAGGTGGTCAGTCCTAGCCATGCCACCGTTTTCTTTTGTCAACTTCTGTGGGTCCAGGCACTGCATGAAGCCATTTCTTTATGTAAAGTTTGTTAAAATGTTTGCTTATTTTTAATTACCCAATTAAGGTTGAATGTATAGAACTTCAATGATTTTTGTATAAGCCCATGGTGGGGCTGGTACTGTATATGTGTTTGTATATAACCGATGCTGCGAGATATGGTTTGGAACCTTATCTATTTCTATGGTGCATGTGATGCATATGAGGTCCTGACATGTAGATATAGCTCAATGGAGATTATATGTAATGTTATTTTCTTACTTTATGCTTCCGATAAGGCCCCGTATGTTATATACAACAGGCTAAATGTTTGTTTTCGAACGGGTCATGCCCAAACTTTTAGGGGCGGGTTTGAGGACGTGACAATTACACTTTGCCCCTTCATGTTTAGCACTTTTCTACTTTGGCCTTTAAGTTTATTTTTTCTCACTTTGACCTTTTATGTTTCAAGTTTTTTTCCACTTTACATTTAAAGATAACTTTTGTTCAAAATTAGACAGAAAATGTCACAATAACTATCACATAATATGAAAAATATATTATTATACTAGAATTTGAGTTTATGTTAAAGGTGTGAGTCATATATAATAAAATATTTCTATGTCAGGTAACTGATAATATGTCATTTTTTGTCTAATTTTTAACAAAAATTGGTTTTAGAAGTAAAGTAAGAAAAACTTGAAACATGAAGGGCCAAAGTAGAAAAAAAATAAACTTGAAGGACGAAAGTGAGAAAGTAGTCAAACATAAAGGAGGCAAAGTGTAATTTACCCTAAAAAAAATTCAATGAGTACAATTATAAGGGATATGTTCCGGACATCAATATGAATTGATGATTTTTTTATGGGTTAAATTTATTTTACCCCTTGTAGTTTGGAGTTAAGGCATTTTACTCCTTATCGTTCAAATATAGCCAAAAAGCTCTCATGTGATTTTCGATTAAAGTGTTACCGTTAGTTTTTTCATCTAAATTAACTTAAGGTGTATTACACACACTATTTTTTAAAGCAGATTTTATTTTTTGAAAAAATTAGTATGAAATTGATACAACAAAAAGGTAATCTTACTCCCATTTTCATAAAACCTAAAATTAGATTAATTTGTTAATTAAAATAAAATATAATTAAGAATTGATCTAAAAGATAATTAAGAATTGATTTAAAATATAAATACCTAAAATATAAAATAAACAACAATTAAGAATAGATCTAAAATGTAATTAGATTAACATATTAGACATTATAATAAATAATTAAGAATTTAGGGTTAATTGTGATATAAAATATAATTAAATTAAAAAGTTAGTAATTACAATAAATAGTAAAATATTTAGGATTAATAGTGATCGAAAATATGATTAAATTTAAGGGCGTTTGAGCCAAAATTCCAAAATTAAATTATTTTTTAGCCTATGGTTGAGCATCTCCAACGGTAATAGACATTTTACCTATCTAAACATTACTACAAAGTATATATTTTATTTTGTCTATCAACTATTTCATGTTTCTACTCCAACCATACTCTTTATTTTAGCTAATCATGCAAATACTATTAACTTTATAAAATGCCACATCAGTAATAAAGATGAAGGGAAATGATGCTAATGATTAAATACATTTTGCCTAGCCTTGAAGGCTAGCTACATGTTGTTAGTGAATGTGAGTTGAGCTAAAATGCTTAATCATATGTCTAGTGCATTGGAGTTGAAAAAAGTGAGTCATACTAGACATTTGGACTAACAAGCATTATAGGCCTAGTGGGTTGGAGATGCTAAGCACTGAAATAGTTTGTCCATAAGAACAAGCTAAAACAAAATGACCAAAATATCCTTCATTATATATATATGTATCATACATACAGTCAAAAACCTAAACAAGTCACTCCATTTCTCTCTCTCTCTCTCTCTCTCTCTCTCTCTCTCTCACATATCTACCTCATCTATTCATCGTCGATTCATCGACCTTCCTGCACAGCTGTCGATAGCGGTCAAAGCAATCACCATTGATGTCGATAATGCTTAGGTGATTTCATCCTATGACGACATATCGGTGTTAATCGAAGCTTGTCAATCAGGATCATTAACAACACAAGGATATGTAGTAGGAGCTTTGAAGAATGTCACTGCTATGGAAGACATTAGGGTTTCATTGGCCGAAGAAGGGGCTATAGCTGTTCTTGTCCAGCTACTGTTTTCGGCACCATCGCAGCGCAAGAAAAAATGGCGAATTGCATCGCAATATTTGCTTCCTCTGACAAATTTTTCTAAGCTCTAATAATACAAGAAAGAAGTTTATAGAGACTCCTTCAATTGCTTCACGAATCAACAAGTTTAGAAAACATTAGAGCACATTTTACGAGCAATCTATTCACTATCAACTTCCAATTCAACTTCTCGAACCCTATCATCTTCAACCACATTCATTAGAAAAATTGTCGAGCTAATCAAGCATGGGAACATACTTCTCCAACAAATCTCCGTTTCATTACTCTCTATTCTAACAATATGCGATGGTAACAAGAGAGCGACAGTAACAAGACAAAGGGAGATAGATTTGAAGAAAGAAAAGAGGAAACTTGAATAGATTTCTCAGATCTAGATCTGAGAATTATTTATTTATTTTTGTAGTTCTTGTTATAACAGATAGGTTGAGTTCGCCCGGCTAAGGTGCCGAGCAGATACTTGTAAACAAAAGCTACCCAAAATTGGCAAATTCCGGTTCCTTGTGAGTTCGCCTGGCGCTATAGCCGAATTCCAAAGGGATTGCCACATCCCTAAAGACGTTTAATTTGAACTAGCCGAGTCAGACTGTAGCACGTCCGCGAGGGACCCCGCTACTACAGTTCGGACTCGATTTTGTTTGCGGTTCTTAATCTGAACCAAAGAGTCCAAATCCGGCAAATCGTTTTGAGAAAACAGATTTTTGAAAAGAAGTGCCAAACATGGACTACTTTGCCAGATACAGAGTCGCCACCTAAATATTTTTATGGGGGAATTTAGGAAACCCCGACTCGGTGCCGATGGCCACATGTCCGTCATCACTGGAGTTGTCTCGGCTCGGGAGCTAGGGTACGATTGGGGAAGGTCAGCTATGAGCACCCCCTCTCGTCCGATCCGAAGATCGGCCTCTACTAACCGTGATATCCGTTTTTGAAAACGTTATGTGTTCTTATTCCATTTATTAGCCTAGAATTACTACGTTATGCGCGCAGCAAACAAGTATAGACTAGATTGCCTAATTTGGAAACAAGCATTGCATATCCGTTTGTTTTGAAAAAATGTTTTGGAATTTGCTACTTGCAAGTAGGCTAAAATACGGATTTCAATGAGTTTTTCCAACTCAAACAATCCAACCTTCACCCACAGGCATTCGAACAGTTTATAACACATAAGCATCTAGCCACATGGTAAGCATGCTATCATGTTAACATTCACACGCATGCGAGATGCTAAAGCATAAATACTTACATCGTACTCCGTGCCAAAACAATAAACTAGTTAGCAAACATGCCTGATCCTAGTTCATGTTAAAGTGGCTAATGCAACACATACAGAATGCAATTAGAGTAGGCTCGGCTAACTTAAGCATGGCATGTGAAATGTAATCAATTGATGCCCGTATTCAATTTGGAATTGAAGTGCAAATGCAGTTAGCATGATGTACCGAGCCCGGTGCATGCAAGACAAATGTATGGATGCATGCATACATAGCATAAGGTATGCTAATTTAAACATGCCCTAATCTACCATCATAAGCAGGTAAACAAAAGGGAAAAAAGAAGTGGGGGTTGGAAGACTTTCACACACTCACCCACACTTATTACAGAATTGCCCTCACTCGGAGGGTCCAAATAAATATTACAGTCCGAATAAATAATACTAAATTAATTATTACAAAATTTCTAATCTAATTAAGAAATTAAATGCAAAGAGAGGATGGCTGCAGCCCCCGCCTCGGGATGCGTGAATGATGCATGCTCGGATTTATCTTCCCCTGAAAGCCCGGAAACCCATACTATGCCACTGCTGCCTCTGTTAATGCTGCCCTGCTCCTCTGAAAATTGCCAAAGTCTCAGGGTATCTTCAATGAGAACTGCATAACACCACCGGCTACGTGAAATGACCACCGGCCATGGGAAATTTCCATCGGCTGCTTTCAAGTCCATCGGCCTCATATCCTTTGCCGGTCGGCAGAAACTTCCTGTAGAAGCTGGTTTTTGACAGCAACAAGGATAGACAGTGCATGGCATAGAATTTCAAGCACATGTATGCGCAGGCACACTCCCTATCATGCAAGGGACTCAAGGGAGCATGACCCTCGACCCTCGGGCCATCAATTACGCATGATGGCCTAAGAGGCCAAGTTTTGCAACTTTGATATCAAATGAAATGCAAGCACAAAACACATCAAAGGGCCCCAACCCCTATCATGATTGATCAAGAGGCAAGGGATGCATGCTCAATGAAATGCAACCTAGGCATGGAGGCTAAGTATGCAACATGAACATGCAAATGAGCAATGTATACTAGGCGCGCAACCTAAACATGTAAGTAAACATGGCATGCAACAACATGCGATGATGGACTAAAACTAACATGGATAGCTCGCAAGCATGCCAAAATCGGTGGCCATTAGATGAAAATGAGACTCTCGAAACGCGTGCACGCACGCACGCAAACCGAGGACCAAACCTAAGGCATAGTATGAAAATCTAACAAGGCATGGCGAGGCATGAAATATGGCATACAAGCATGTAATTTCAGCACTGAAATGTGGTACAAAACAGCCCCGAATCACGGCAAAATAGCACCCGATGCATGAAATGAAACCGAAATGCAAAACCAGGCCCATGCATTGGCCTATAGCTATATAAAACATGCATTATTCGATTACGACATGTGAAGAAAGATTCTAGGCAGCCTCAAAACAAGCATTTTTACAGTTTTAAACAAGGCCAAACAGCAAACACACATAGGGAAAAACTAGCATGCAAAAATGGCCCTAAATGTGAGATAAAGAAGCAACTCACAGCTTCTGACCCCAAACAGATTAGGGCCCTTCAACAATGTTGAAGAGGGGCCCAAAATATGACCTTTTACAGTTGATGGCCAAGCCCAAAACAGTATACAAGTATGCTCAAAATACTATGCAAGATTAAGGCCAAAAAAGAGCTACAACATAAAGTATACAAAGGGTGTCTCAAACAGCCATGGACCCTTAATGAAACATGAAGAGAGGGTCAAAATAGGGCCATTTTCAGTTCGGACCAAAGTCCAAAAATAGAGACACAATAGGCTAATAAATCATGCAAAAAAGGGGACCAAAGAGGGGTATAATGATAAGTGGCACATGGAGGTCCCAAACAGTGATGAGCCCTTCTTCAATGTTGAAGAAAGGCTCAAAATAAGCCTATCTACAGTTTACATCATGCTCCAAAACAGATCACACATAGGCCAAAAATACTATGCAAGATTATGGCATACAAAGGGGTAATGAAGCAAATGCAAGATGGGGGTCCCAAACAGGGTAAGACCCTTAATAAAACAGAAAAATGAGCTCAAAAAAATGATATTTCCAGTTATGGTCGGAGCTCAAAACAGCAAGCAAAAGGGGCTAAGAAAACTTGCAAAAATGAGCTAGAAAGAGGGAGAAATCAACTCACCCTTGAAGACCAATCCTTTGCTACCTCTTGGACCAAGAAAAGCTGCCTCCTAGCCTCTGAGAAGGCCCTCCAAGCTGCTGGAATGGAGTGGTGGTGTGGTGTTATAGAGTGTAGTGCAAATAGGCCAAGAACAAGGGTCTTTGAACACTCTAACACACCCAAATGTAGAGAGAGAGGGAGATATATAGAGAGAGGGTGATATATATGTTATATGTATGTATTAGGTCTGATTTTGCTGAATCAAAACAATGGAGGAGGATGGGTTTCTTTTATAGAGCAAGGAAATGGCATAAAGCTTCTCAAAGAAGCTATACAAAAGGGTCAAAGGGACCAAGCTTCTAAGAGAAGCTAATGCAAAGGTGAAAGCTTCTTGAGGAAGCCAAGACAAGGGGTCAAAGCTTCCTCAAGAAGCTTTGAGCAAAGGGTGCAAAAAAGGGGTCTAAAGGGGTGCAAAATAGCCACACACGTGCATGGGGAGCAGAGCCTGTGCATTCCAGCTGGCACAGCTGGCATCCATTCAATCTGTAGAATACTCCGGAAGGTCGTCGGCTAGCAAACTTGGTCGGTCAGCCATCTTTTCTGGCCGGTCGGGCATCTATTTGGTCGGTCGGCCATTTGTTTTGGTCAGTCGGCAGGAAAAATCTACTCTGCAGGTCCAACTTCAAACGGGCATAACTTCTTCATATGAACTCCTTTTCGGGTCATTCTTGTGTCAAAATTGAAGCCCTGGAAGTAATATTTCCAATGGCACCATCCTTGCATCAAAATTCCAACTTTGCAAAAAAGTTATGCTTGTTTTAGTGAAGGCTGCTCAGTTTCGGTCCAACCGGGATGATGCCCAACTTCAACCAATCATATCTCCGCCCTCCAGTCTCGGATTCAAGAGGTCCTTGAATGAAAAATGAAGCCCCGGAAGTGTTCTTTCCAACGGTGGTGGCCTCATATCTTAACTCAAAGTGTATAGAAAAATAAGCTTGATTTAGCGAGGACTGCTCGTCCCTTTCTTAGCAATTCTTGCCTATCTTCTTCTCCAACTTGGCTTCTCCCCTCTTCTCCTCTTTTCTTCAACTTCAAACCCCTAAGCAAGGTGTTTTGAAAGATTTTTCAAAGATTTCATCTCTCTTTCATTCATTTCCACTTTGTCCTTGCTCGGTTTATCGAAAAGTGCATTTTTTGACAAAATGTGAGCCTCGGAACATCGTAGAAACTTTATTTCAAAAATGTTTTGAAAGAGAGGGTTTTAAGGTCTAAAAACCATTAAAAATAGCTTTGGTCCAAAATGGGGTGTGAAGTTGGGATTTGACCCTCTCATTGCCGAAGAAATTGAACCTTTGCCCTACACACCTTTCATCATCGAGCAAACCATCAGTAGCGCCCAAGTCTTAAGGGTGGTCAAAAATGGGGTGTCTACACGGACACCACACCCTGGGGTAGATCAGGCTTTGTTCCGTTCACACTGCTGTCCATTGTAGAGAGTGGACTTAGGTTTCCAGTCTAACCCCTAATTTGTGAATTCCTTAGGCAAACCAGACTATGCCCCATACAATTATCCACCAACATGTACAGAATAATAAATAGCATAGCCGAACTAAATTTCCATATTGGCCTCAACCTCAGACTGGCCGAGCTATTCCACCAATATTCGCTCGGTCAGAATGATGACGATTGGGTATATTACCTTAGAATAAAAAGGGGCTGAGGGAAAATCGTCAAGAGTACACCTAATAAAGACCTGAACGACGATGATTTTCTTTGGGTGTCAAGAGATTTTGAAGACTACGAAGCCTAGATACTAGGCTATAACATCAACTGGAACAAGGGAACGGCTGGTAAGGACAACTCGGTTTTATTTTCTTTGTCATCAAAACTAACCCTTGTGTTCTTTATCCCTTATGCAGATTTGAACCACCTAAAATCAACCTACGCATACACAAATCAAGCCGCACTCCGAGCCGCGCTACGCTACCGACATCGAGATTAGACCGAACTGCTCGACGTGCAACCATCCTACCACTATAGTGGAAAGAGGAAGAGTAGAGTAACCGATTTCCTTCTAGAGTCTTCACCCAAGCTGGACCCCATGCTTTGTATGAGCACGAAATAATCTTCTCGTATAATCCTATTGATCAAGTTTGCACTCATCTAAACGTCGTCGTTTTACTATCTGAAAAAACACAAACGTGTGTAGACACCCCATTTTGACCGACCTTAAGACTCAGACGTCATCGATTGAGCGCTCGGTGATAGTGCATATTGCGCTCGTTTCTAGGTTTCGAAGCTTTGGCTGAGAGCCTTGCCTCCGGGCCTCTGAACTCTTTGTGCTTTGGCTCGGTTTGTGGACCGAATCATGTTTTCTCTTCCCGGAGGGAGGGAGAGGTCTTGTAGACCATCTCTTTGTGGTTGTAGACCACTTTTCATGGTCGTAGGCCACTTTTCCCGTTTGGAGACTAGTTTATAATTTTTGGAGCCTTTGGCCGCGTGCCTTGTCTCGGGACCACTTAACGTTCTCCGTTTGGCGTGGTTTTTGAACCATGCCTTGTTTCCTCTGCCTAGAGGAACACTGTGGTTCGGGAGACCACTTTTGATGCAAGTAGACTAGTCTTTAAGGCTTTCGGTCGCGTGCTTTGCCTCCCGATCTCTCGTCTTGCATCCGTTTTGGTTTGTTTTTGGTACAAACCTTGTTTTTCTTGTTTGGAAGGTGGTACTCCCCTTGGAGACCACTTTTCCTCCTGCCAGCCAGTTTTCTGGTTGGATAACTGGCTTTCTTGGTCTTTGAGCCACCTTTTCCGGTCAGCCACAACACCACTTGCTTATTTTCAGTGTGTAGACTTCTCCTACCCCTGGCCAACTAGTTTTTGTTGTGGGAGACCACTTAAAGTGGTTGGCCGACCACTTTAAGTAGCTGGCTGACCACTTGCTTTTTGTCACCTTTTTGGAGATATTTTTGGCCAGTTGGCATAGTTGGAGAGCACTAAAACCATCCTCCATACACGTGTATGGAGGGATGGACTTGAAGCTTAGCTTCCTTGAGAAGCTTTAGCTTTTGTTCTCTATAAGAGGGAGGCTCCTCCTCCCTCCTCCACGTTCAGAAATTGGTGGTTTGAGATATACATACACACTTGTATCTATATCTCTCTTTGGCTCTTGTTTTGTGCCTTAAAGTGTCATTTTGTCTCACTTTTGCACACAAACACACACTAAAAAACCATCATTTTGTTGCTGAGGTGCTTAGGAGCTGGTTTTGGTGTTCTTGGGTTGGTTTGACCTTGAAAAACCTGCTGGAGTTATAGCTTTAAAGGTGGTCTTCAAGGGTGAGTTTCTAACCCTTAAATCCCCTATTTTTGCTTAAGCTTTTAGCCTGATTTGCATGCTGATTTAAGCTTAAATTTCTACTACAAAGTGTTCTGTTTTTGCATGCTCTAAATGTTTGTTTAAGGTCACTTTTGTATTTGGGGTTGTCTACCTCCTCTTAGGCTTTGTTAGGCCTTGTTTTGAGCCATCCCTCTAGGCTCTTGTTGTAGCCTTTGCATGACCTTTCCACCACTGAAATCCAGAGGATTTTCAGTGGTGGAAAGGTGATTTTGAGGTCCCTAATAGGAGAGGGTCATCCCCTCTCCTTGTGTTTTGTATACTTGTTTCATATGCCTCATGTTTGAGCATGTTTATTAAGCTTGTGTTGGTTTGTTCTTAGCATGTATTTGTGGTTGTTTTGCTGTGGCATACCACTGTTTTTACTTGGTTTGGTCACTCCATGCATGGTTAATACACTTGTAGTGTAAATCACACAAACTAGCTTTGTATGCTTCATGAAGTAGCATGTCATTCCAGCTTCATTTGAGTCCATCTAAACATGTTTTTGGTGATTTTTTGCCACGTCATACCTTTGTTAGGGTTTGGTTTGGTCATCTCTTGCATGCTCCATGCACTTCTATGATTTAGCCTAACATGCATCATGTTTTAATATGTCATTCTAGCATGCTTTTGGCTTAACTTCAAGAAGCTTTTTTCCATGTTTTAGCATTCTCTAGCTCTGATTTAGGTTGTTTTGGCCATGCATGACTTACTTAGTATAGCCATGGTTCAATCTAACTTGTTAGCTTTGTGTACCAAGTCCACTAGCATGCTTTACTTGGACTATTTGAATGATTTGGCATGATTTATTATGTGATTTTAGTCCATGTTTCATGCTCATGTACTTGCATTTATCACTCACTCAATGTGTTGGAGGGTTTCCCCCTTTATGCCTTAACATGAATCATTGCGTATGCCTTCATGCCTTAGCTTGCGAGCCATCATTTCAATGTGTTTTTGGGGTTATCTTGCCATGATATAACTCTAATTTTTGTTGGTTATGTCATCCCATGCTTGGTCTTAATAGGTGTAGTGTAATCTACCTTATTTGCCTTGTATGTATCATGTCTTGTGCCCTTCATGCTAGCTTGTTTTGGCTTCCTCCCATGCATGTTTTGGTATCATTTTGACATGTTCTAGGACTGTTTTGGGTTGCCTTTGCCATATCCTTTATGCTTTGTATAACTGTAGTGCAATTGGCCTTGCTAGCTTTGTGTTTTGTTGACTCATGCATGCTATCTTTGAGCTATTTAGATGATTTGGCATCATTTAATACTTCATTTCAGAGCCTATAGCATTGCCATGTTTCCACTTCAATCATGCTTTAAGTGCCTTTGAGGGTTGAGCATTTGTTACCTTGTTCTGGCTTAGCTTGTATGCTTGCCTGCGTAGGTCTTTGAGCCTTTATCTCGGCATGTTTAAGCCTTTGCTTATACCTAATTAAGCTCTGACCATGCTTAGTTCATGCACTTGTGCCATGTATTGCATGCCTCCTTTGTGGTCCTCTTTATTAGCCTTCATGCTTAAGGACCTTTGCATGCTTTACTTGTGTTGTTTAAATGATTCGGCATCATTTCATACCTCATTTCAGTGCACTTAGTGTTGTTACACTTCCATGCTTTTCACTCTTTAAGTGTTCTTGAGAGTTGCACCTTTATGCCTCAATTGGTAAGCCAATTGGCATGCATGCTTGTATGTGTTTTCGGTGCCTTCATCTTACCATTTTGGCCACTGATTTGGGCATATCTGAGGTCTATCCGTTTCGGTTTAAATCCATTGAGCATGGTTTATTACATGTTGTTAGCATGCTTGCATTACATCGCATTGCCTATGCCTTATACTTTGCATTGTGTATGCTTAGGTTACATTGCATTGAGCATGCCATCGTTTGCATTGAGCATACCATCATTTGCATTGTGTATACTAAGTTGTTGTGTGCATTAGTATTGTGCATGCCATTAGCCTTGTTAGGCTGTTCATATTGCATTACATGTTTGCATGCTTGAGTCACAGTGTGTATGCCATGCTTGTGTTCCATTGTTGCTTGGATTAAGTGTTAATCTGAGCATGAGAAACGAGAGACGTTTCATACTTCAAGTGATGAAACATGTCTCAATTCTTGGTTGCTGACGCTCTTGATCATCCATGATAGAGTTCTAGGCACTTATGTGTTTTATTTGTGCATTCATTTCGCATTGATTTGCACAAGTTGGATCTTTGGCCATCATGCATCGGGATGCGTGATTGATGGTCATGGATCCAACTATGCCTCTCTCTTGATGTTTCGAGGTGATATGAGGTGGCATAGTGCACACATACCCTTGGGAGACCCTCCATTTTCTCTATTTTGTGCTCTGTTGCAGCTTGGTGTCCCACCACATCTGTGGCCGACAGTGCACCACCCTTGGCCGGCAGGACACCATCCTTGGCCAGCAGGTGGTCGGCAGTAGCTTTCCATGGCCGGCAGGCCACTGATGCACTCCCCAGCAGTGTTTTGGTAAGTTTCAGCAGCAAGTTCTCAAGGACACCCGGCAGACAGAGCCTCGGGAGAGCAACTGCAGACACCCCATTTTTGACTGTCCTCAAGACTTGGACGTCATCATTTGAACACTCGATGATCATCTATATTCATGTTTGTCTTGAGTTCTCGGAGGTTTCGGCCGTGCGCCTTGCCTCAAGACCTCTCGACTTGTCTGTTTTGCGCTTGGTTGTGGACCAAGCACTTGGGTTTTTGTCTCTGAGGGCAGAGAATGGCTTGTTGGCTACCCCCAGACCTCACCGGCCATTTCTTGAGGCCACCGACCCTGTTTTCTTGCTACCGGCCCAAGGGATTGGCCGGTCGCCAATGTTTTTGGTCAGCCGGCCATTTTTTTTTATTAATCGGCCACTTTGTCTGGCCGAGACCTTTTCTTGAGTGGGTTTGAATCTTTTGAACCCTTATTTTAGCTTCTTGAGGAAGCTTGAACCTTTTGAACCCTTATTTTAGCTTCTTGAGGAAGCTTGAACCTTTTGAACCCTTATTTTAGCTTCTTGAGGAAGCTTGAACCTTTTGAACCCTTATTTTAGCTTCTTGAGGAAGCTTGAACCTTTTGAACCCTTATTTTAGCTTCTTGAGGAAGCTTGAACCTTTTGAACCCTTATTTTAGCTTCTTGAGGAAGCTTGAACCTTTAGAACCTTTTTTTTAGCTTCTCCAAGAAGCTTGAACGTTTTTAGCTTCTTAGAGAACCTTGACCCTTTGCTCTAAGCTTCTAGGAGAAGCTTCAACCGTTCTAAGCTTCCAAGAGAAGCTTGGCCCTTTGCTCTAAGCTTCTAGGAAAAGCTTGACCCTTTTTGCTCTAGCTTTCTCAAGAAGCTTGGACCTTTGCACAAGCTTCTTGAAGAGACTTGGACCTTTGTTCCTCTATAAGAGAGCCCTCCCTCTCCTTTAGAAGGGTTCCAAAAATTTTGCTAAGGCATACATATATGTCTCTCGTCTACACTTAGGCTTAGAAAGAGTGAAGTTCTTGGCCCCTTTGCACACCAACTCTTAGCCTAACACCTCCATCATCAACCTAAGGATCTTGGAGGCCATTTTCAGAGGTTGAAGGTCTGGTTTTTTGGTCTCAAAGCTACTGGTTTTGCTGAAGCTGCAACGGTAACACATTATTCCCTCTTTTAAGCTGTATTTTGCTCCATCTTTTAGCCATACTTGCAACCATATTTGGGCTTTGGCATAAACTAAAAAAAGTCTTATTTTGAGCTCCTCTTCATGTTTGGTTAAGGACTTTTCTCTGTTTGAAGTGTTCTGCTCCCCCTTTGTGCTTTATCCCTCTTTTGGGGCTTATTTTGCATGATATATTAGCCCTATTTTTGATCATTTCTGGGCTTCGAGCCAAACTATGAAGTACCTTATTTTGAGTCCCTCTTCAACTTTGTTGAAGGGATCTTTACTATTTGAGGCCATCTATTGCCCCTTTCCCTTTATCTCTCTTTTAGGGCTATTTTTGCATCACATTTTAGCTTTACTTGTGAGCATATTCGAGATTTTCCATAAACTGTAAAGTATCTTTTTTTGAGCCCCTCTTCAACTTTGTTGAAGGGCTCTTTGCTGTTTCAGGCCTTTTTTTTCCCTGTTTGTTCAATCTCTCTTTTAGGGCTGTTTTTGCATGATACATTAGCCTTATTTGTGAGCCATTTTAGACCTCGACCTAAACTGAAAAAATCTTGTTTTGATATCATCATTATGTTTGATTAAGGTTTATTTTCTGTTTGGGATCATCTTCCCCTATGCATGCTTTATTCCTTCATGATTAAGGCTATGCATTAGAGCACTTGCATTGGCCATGGTTTGGCCTCTTAGCCACTGAAATTCAGTGGATTTTTAGTGGCTTAGATGCATTTTTGAGAGCCAAAATCAGAGGGGAGTGACCCCCTCTCTCCTTGTTTTGTTTGGTGGTCTTGTTGGCCTTCCAAAGGGACCCCTTTTTGCATGCTTTGAAGTCATGTTCCAGGCATTCTGAGGGTTTTGAGGTCTGCCTTAGCTCTGTCCAAGGCCCTTTTAGCCATATTTTATGTCCCTCATGCATGTGTGGAACAACCCTCCTCAAGGCCTTTCAAGAGGACCTTTCATTGTATGCTTTATTGATCAATTTCAGGCCCTTTTTGGTGAGTTTTAGGGCTGTCATATTTGATTTCCAGAGTTTGTTTTGCTGTGCTAAGTGTCCATCATATATGTGTTGAGTAACCCCTTGCATGCCCTTTCAAAGGAGCTCATCATTTTCGCACAAGTTGGCTGCATTTCAGTGGTTATTTGGGCATATTTTGTCATGTTTTATTCACTGTTTTTGGCTGGTTTGATGAGTTTTCATACGCTTCATATACATGCCATACAACTCATGCTTACTAGCCAATCTTGTATGTTGCCTTAGCCCTTCACGTGAGCACCTTTTGGCCATGCTTTGAACTGAAAATGTTCATGTTTCAGGACTGCCTCGGCTCTGTCTTTGTGCTTCATAGTCAAATAATGCATGCTTTGCATAGCTATAAGTCAATACATGTGCCTAGTTTTGAGTTTCGGGGCTTATTTCGTGCATCGGGTGCCATATTTCCATGCTTCGGGACCATTTAGCATCATGTTTTAGTGCTGGAAATTACATGTTTGAATTCCATCTTTCATCCCTTGCCATGCCTTGTTAGAGTGGCATTTGGTGCCTTAGGTTCGGTCCTCAGTTTGCGTGCATACGTGCATGCATTTCGAGTGTCTCATTTTCATCTAAATGGCCACTAATGTGAGTGTGGCTGAAGTCCACTCATATTGGTGTAAGTCCATTGGGCATTGTGTATGCCATTTCATTTCATAGCATTGTGTATGCTAGGTTGCATGTTAGCGCATTGTGTATGCTATGTTACCTCGTGCATCGTGTATGCCATTTCATAGCATTGTGCATGCTAGGTTGTATATTAGTTTCATTCATGCATGTCATGAATATTGCATCGTGCTTGGGATAGGAGTTAGCCCGAGCACCGAAAATGAGGGACGTTTCGTACTTCGAGTGACGGAACGTGTCTCAATTCCTGGTCACCGACACTCCGGATTATCCATGATGGAGTTTAGGTTTTATGTATTGCCATGCCATGTTTTGCCCTCTGCTGCTGTCAAAACAGATT
>NW_021025431.1:39995-104048 GCF_004153795.1 Camellia sinensis
TACAATTGGCGACTAAAATTCACTTTAGTCGGCAAAAGTGGAGGTTTTGGCGACTAAAAATAAGTTTAGTCGCCAAAAGTGGTTATTTTTAGGCGGGAATTAATGAGCGACTTCTAGATTGCGTCTGAATCCGTTCGAAGCCAAGTGCTTCGGATCTCTAGATTTGTGGATCCGAATCCTTTCGAGTCCGAGTGCCTCGGATCTCTAGGCTTGCTTAATACCCTTTCGAGTCCGGGCCCGAGTAAGTCTCTAGGTTCGTGGATCCGAACCCTTTCGAGGCTTAGAGCCATTCAGCCCGTTTGACGGCGATAAATCCAAGCCCACCAATCTTGGACTTGCGATAAATTCGGGCCCACTAATCTTGGGCTATTGGGCCTAAATAATTTAGTGGGCTTAAATTAGCTTCTCTTACAGAGTTATATTCCACGATTTCCCTCTCTGGAATCACATGATTGTGTAGAACTTGGCCTTAAATACAGGACTTATACAATTACAATTACAATTACGTAGTTTTTAAGTTGTGTTTGGTTAGAAAATTTTGAAAAGAATTTAAAAAAAAAAAAAAGTGTGAAATTAGGTGAAATAGAAATATATTTATTCACATTTCACTTACTTTTTTTCTCTCTATTTTGAAATTTCTTCTCAAATTTCTCAACTAAATATAATATTAGAATATTATGCATGAGAATTATTTTAAAAAAATGAAAAAAAGAGGCAAATATGAAAAAATTATCCGGTGTTGCTATTGTAATGCCCAAATAGTTCCAAAAGCCAAAAATATGACTCAGAGAGTTCCTAAGATGAGTTCCACACGACTATACCATTGGGCATTGTCCTATGAATGCAAATATATAATAATTTTTGGTTTAAAAATTAATTTGATAAAATAGTACATTTTGTTTTTGTTTTTCTCAATGTAAGTGAACCCTTGCAAAATTATTAAACCCACTAATAGGAGTTTGGAGTGTGATGTGAGCACCACATGATTGAATAATTTCACGTACATAAATGTACTATTTAATGAAGAAGAAGAAAAAATGATCGAATTTGACATTTGTATGACCTTTCGACATTTATGATGACAACAGTATACCACCTCACCAGAATGTGACATTTGTTTCAATTATTTCGTTTTTACAATTAGAAATAGAGGACTTAAAAAAAAAAAAGAAGAAAAAAACTAGAAATAGAAGTAGAGAATATGTGGTGCTCGCATCACTCATTAAATAAATAAACAATAGGTAGATTATATTGACATCTCTTGAAATTTATATTTATTACAGTTTCTTTTTTATCTTTTAAAAATTACATTCTCTTTCCTGAGATTTAAAGTTTCATTACAGATTGCTCTCTCGGTTAGTTAATTGTTAAGTCAATTAATAGATTTTGCTGATATCAACAATTTAATTTTTCTAAATATCAATTTTGCCCTCACTAGGTAAATTACATTGACACTCCTCACATTTTAGAAATTACAATTCTCTCTCCAAGGTTAAAGTAACATGACTAATTGCCCCCTCGGTTAGTATTAGTTGGAAAAAAAATTCATTGAAAAAAAAAATTAATTGGAAAAAAATTTTGTTTTCAAAATTTTAAATTTTTGTTTAAAAACTAACGTAAACTCATTTTTTGAGTTTATGTTTTTTACTCAAATTTACAAACTGAGACAACCATTTTCAAACAAACAAAAAAAATTATCAAACAAGTTTTTAAGACAATTTTTTAAATTATTGTAAATATAAATTGAAAACTAAAAACGAAATGATTACCAAACATGCCCTAGTCTTGCCTTCGGTTGTGTACATAAAGTCATTTTACCTCGATTGTTATCTTTCTTGATACTCCTCATTGGAAGGGGTCCACTAGGGGAGGTTTCTCTTTTGTGGCTGCCTATAAAATTCCTTCCAACCAGGTGGCAGATAACATGGATTTGGACTTGGAATGGGTTTGGAAACTGAAAGTTCTAGAAAAACTCTTTTGGTTAAACATTCTTGGTAGGCTTTTAACTAATAAGTTGAGAATGAAAAGAGGCTTGATTGTGAATTCTTCTTGTCCTAGGTGTGGTTATGACACTGAAGATGCAACGGCACGAGTTGGGACCCAACCCTGATTTCTTTTTCGTATAGAGATAATATTATTAAAAAGGTTTTCTGTAAAAAATTGGACTTATCCTGAAAATTTTCCAAGTGTAAAAATTAGATTTTTCAAAACTTACGATTTTGAAAATAATTTTTACAGTAATTATTCCTTGTATATTAAATAGTCTAATTTGATTTTATTGGATTGTTTTTACAAAGTATTAACCCCTTTACTTCAACATCAAACTTATAAATTTCAGTCAGAAAATTATTTTTATACTAAAACTAAGGAAATCACTTTTTGATTTAATTGGATTTTGATTTTTTTATATTTTTCTTTGAATCCAAATGGGGGTATTTCCTTACTTAGATTGTAAACTTAAATGGTTACATAAGAAAATAAGATTGATGTGTAGAGAGTGCCCTAGGAACTGAGCTTGTGTGACAGTCTGTTTTTAGGTGAGCGCTTGAACGGTGAAAAGGGGGCAACCAGTACTTCGCTCTATAGAGCGTAATGTTAAGAGCTTGAGTTCATCACTCGAGTGATGGAAAGACTGCTAGAGTAGTCTGCGTGAATCAACAAACTAAAAAAGTCAATTTTTGCTCTTTTTTCTCACTTTTCTTTTCCTCTTTCCTCTTCCTTTTCCTAGCTCCAAAAAACCCTATCTTTCTCTCACTAGAAATCTCTCTTCTCACCAAGAATGAAGTCCAGATCTCTTGTAAAAAGCGAAGCCTACGTAGAGACCGTGCTTTTCATAAATTGGATTGCGTTTTCGTGAAAAGTTCTTCCTCGGTCTTACTTTCTTGTCTCCATTCTTGAGGTAGAGGTAATTTTAACTTATTATATCTATGATTTGAGGTTTATATGTGGTAATTTTTTAGTTATGTATGAGATGAATGTGTTAGATTAAATGGATGTTGTGGGGGCCGAATATTGGGACACGTAAAGAGGCCAAATAGTTGGACCTGGAGAGTCGAAATTCATATATCGCATTCGGGCCCATCTTATACATGCAAATCCAGTAGTACCCTATTCAGCCAAATAACCAGTTGAGTAAGGGGCCGAGTGAAAAGCGGTTTGCAACAAAAGGAGCCGAGTAAATAGTTATACGATGAATTGAAGCTGGGCCCAACCCTGAAGCCCAAGAAAGAAAAAGATATAAATAGAAGAACATCATCCAGAGAGAGGTATGTGAGAATTAGTATGCTTAACTTAAAAATACAAGCAATCAAGAGAGTATACACTGACTTATCCGTTGGAGTACTAATTCCGGCACCCCCGACCGGAGTGTTCATTCTTTTTCAGGTTACTAACTGAGGATCACGAGCGTCCCATTGGATACAGAAAGTATTTCCAAACCACCTCACCACAATTGACACCGTCTGTGGGAATACTCGACTACATCCATGGCAGTCGTAACGAAAGATCCTCCGATAGTCGCTGACAAAACCAACCAGAGAGATGACCTCACTCCAACGAACATACTGGGACCGGAGAACATCATCACGAGACGCGCCTTGAACTTCGACTCCGTTGCCCATACCTCACCCTCAACTTCAGCACATGAGACAATGCAAGCGATCATGGAACAGGCGAAGCAAAACGAACAGAGGTTGGAAAACATGATCGCTGAGAACGAGTGCCTCCGGCAGGATTTGGCTTTGGAAGTGGCAAAGTCTAAACAAGTCATGTGCCAAGATCCGGGATGACCTTTGAGAGCGGATGGTCAAAGACTTCGAGTTCGGAGACAAGATAGTGATAGTGACTTTGACTCCTTATCCCCGGAGCCCAAAAGGAAAAGGATGACTCGAAACTACCAGTTCCTTTAAAGAGAGTCCACGTGGAAGGCATAAGCGACGACGAAATGGTTCAGATGAAGAAGACCAGCACGATCCCTTTGTGCGACAGATCGCAAAGGCAGTACTACCCAAGAAGTTCAAGGCCCCGTTGTTCACATTGTATGACGGAAAATCGAACCCCACTGATCATATCCGTCACTATAAGCAAGCCATGACGCTGCATGCCGACGATGAGGTTCTCATGTGCAAAATATTTCCGAACAGTTTGGGACCATTGGCCGTCAGATGGTATTATAAGTTGGAGCCGACGTCGATTAAGAGTTTCCATCAATTACAGAAATCCTTCAGGGCAAGATTCATCACCAACGAGGTCTAGCCGAAGCAAGCCGACTCTCTCTAGGCAATGTAGATCCAGCCAGGAGAAACCTTACGAGCGTATTCGGCGCGCTATTGGGAGTGCTTTAATCTTGTCAATGACACTTGCAACGACTACATGGCCATCACCGCCTTTAAAATGGGTTTGCATCCTGATAGTGCTCTCCGCAGTTCCTTGACTAGAAGGCCCCCCAAAACAGTCTGGTCGTTGATGAAAAAAGTCGAGAAATATTGGCAAGTGGAAGATGACGCCTTGCGGGTTAAAGCCAGGAAAAATGCCAACAAGAATGCCCCTTCCAAAATTGTTCAGCCGATGAATTATGTACCACCTCGGTGCCTCGAACCACGGCATCGGGCTAAATGAGACAAGAGACAGGATTCACGTCGATCAAATGACCAATGTTCCCACCGAGCTAGTGAACAACTTCAAGTAGATAGCAGGTGCACAAGGCGCATGGACAAGAAATATACGGAGTTGCTCGAGCCGATCAGCATGGTTATGTCTAAAGTCCAACACCTTCCGTTCTTCAAGTGGCCATCCAAAATGGTGGGACCTCCCGACATGAGACGACGGGATAGGCGATGCGAGTATCACAAAGACCACGACCATGATACTGAGAGTTGTTATGCATTGAAGGATCACATGGAGGAATTGGTACAAGATGGTCGGCTAAAACAGTACGTCTGAAAAGGCAACTCAACCAAAGCAATAGCCTTACGGCAGGATTCATCTCCACTCAGCGTGATCCACATAATATACAACCTGCCAATGGCTTCCGCGGTGCATACGATTCAGTCGCATCCCGACCCTCAAAATCAACTCACTCCAGCCAAACGGCTCCATGAAGCTGCGAGCATTGCTTTTAATGATTTAGATTTGGCCGGAGTGACACTTCCTTACATCGATCCCTTGGTAATCGAGGTACGCATAAACTAATTCACCGTTGAGCGCGTACTCATTGATTCGGGGAGCACATCGGAAGTTATGTATTACAAGACATTCACCAAACTTGGCTTCACCGAATCTGATCTTTTCCTAGCTCCTTATCCACTATTCGGCTTCAACGTTAATCCAGAATACCCGTTGGGCAAAATCACACTACTAGTTCAAGTTGGCTCGAGAACGATGGATGTGAAATTCTTGGTTGTCATGCTGCCTTCGCCGTATAATCTCATCATGGGACGAACTTGGCTGCACACCATGCAGGTCGTGCCGAGCACCTATCATCAATTGCTCCACTTCCCAACTGATTGCGGCATTGAACAAATCTGTGGTTCCCAGAAATCGGCACAAGCATGTTATCTCCTTGCCGCGAAGACACCAAGAGAGCTGGAAGTGAATTCTATTAAGGTTCCGGATCGAGAGAGCCTCGACGATATTGGACATCTTCCAAGTAAAAAGGCCACTAAAGTCCTGGATCGAGTCGAAATTGTCGGGAATCTTGACAGGTTCTTCATGATCGGTGCCTCCCTGAATGAAGTCGATAGAAAGCAGCTAATTACCTTCTTACTTGACAACCTCGACGTATTTGCATGGATGTCGTATGAAATGTCGGGGATAGATCCATCTGTCTCTCAGTATTGTTTAAATGTTGACCCCAAATGTAAGCTGATTATACTGAAAAGCTGGCGGTCAGCCGCAGAGCACACTACCGCCGTTGTTGAAGAGGTTGACCGGCTGCTTGACGCCGGGCCAATCAGGGAAGTGACCTACCCTACATGGCTCTCGAATACTGTGGTTGTGAAAAAGAAAAATGGGACTTGGCATGTCTGCGTTGATTTCACTGACCTAAACAAAGCTTGCCCCAAGGATTGTAGATGCGATGGCACGTCATCAGCGTATGAGCTTCCTTGATGCCTACAGAGGCTACCATCAGATTGCCATGCATCCAGAGGACAAAGACAAAACTGCATTCCTCACCCCAAGAGGGACCTATTGCTATAAGGTTATGCCTTTTGGGCTGAACAATACAGGAGCAACTTACCAAAGACTAGTCACTGCCATGTTCAAGAAGTAACTCGGCCACACTATGGAAGTGTACATTGACGATATGGTGGTCAAGTCCAAAGAAGCACAAACTCATCTAGTCGATCTGGAAGAGACATTAAGCATTTTACGCAAATATAGAATGAAGCTGAACACTTCCAAATGCGCATTTGGGATTGACTCTGGCAAATTCTTGGGTTACATCGTCAACCACCGAGGAATCGAAGCTAACCCAAGGCAAATCACAGCAATCCGGGAACTTGGCTCCCCCCGATCGGTCAAGGAGGTTCAGAAGTTGATGGGGATGGCCGCCGCACTCAACAGGTTCATCAGTCGTTCCACGGACCACTGCCGACAATTCTTTCATACCCTACGGCAGGGTAAAGCTTTTGAATGGACCTCTGAGTGCGAAGCCTCTTTCAATGGTCTAAAGACTTATCTCTGATCAATTCCGCTATTGATAACGCCATCGGCAGGCGACCTACTCATTTTATATCTAGCCGTCTCTGACCAGGCCGTCAGCGCCGTACTATTAAAGGAAAAGCTTGGGGAGCAGCGACCGGTGTATTATGTGAGCAAGGCAATGGTTGACGCCAAAACACATTACCTTCTGTTGGAAAAACTCGTCCTAGCCCTTGTCATGGCAGCAAGAAAACTGATGCATTACTTCCAGGGGCATAGCATTGGGATACTAATAGATTACCCCCTCCGGTCAGTACTACGTAGTGCAGAAGCATCAGGGCGCCTTTCAAAGTGGGCTCTCAAACTCGGCCAGTACGATATTCAATTTCAGCCAAAAACCTCAATCAAGAGGCAAGTGCTTGCTAATTTTGTGGCCGAATTCACAAGGGATCTTGCCGACTTCAAGTCTGAACAAATTCAACCCAAGCCAAACTAGAGAATTTATATTGGGGACATTTGGCAATTGTATTACGACAGGTCATCCAACCAACGGGACAGTGGAGCTGGGGTAGTGATCATGTCTCCCGATGGAGCAGTAATTGAGCAGGTCGTCAAACTCAGCTTCGAAACATCGAACAATGAGGCCAAATACGAAGCCCTGCTAACCGGCTTGCGGAATGCACATCTGTTGGGTGCTCGGCATTTGCTTGTATTTTGCGATTCGAAACTGGTGATCAATCAGCTAAAGGGGGAGTATGCGGCCAAAAAATGACCGTATGGCAGCTTATATGAAAACGGAAAATTCCTTGATGGCAAAATTTGACCACCATGAATTGAACCAAATAACCCGTGACCAGAACACATATGCAGATACCCTGGCTTGCCTAGCCTCCACCATTAACTCAGAGATTAAGCAGACCATCGAAGTAGGTTTCATCCCAGAGCCGAGCATTGGCTCTTCGGAGGAAATCCAGGTCAATGTCATAGAGTCAGGACCGAGTTGGATGGACTCCATTGCTACATTCCTGTCTTCTGAACAGCTCACATCAAACAAGAAAGAAGCGCACAAGCTGCGAAACAAAGCCTTGCGATACTACTTGGATCCGCAAGGAAAGCTTTACAAAAAATCCTTCTCTAGTCTATACCTAGAATGTGTTCATCTGGATAAAGTCAAGGAACTCCTAACAGAAATACATGAAGGTAGCTGTGGTGCCCATTCTGGCGGGCGCTCCTTGACTCATTGAGCTGTGACGCGGGGGTATTATTGGCCGACAATGAGAGCCGAGGCCGAATGTTACGTGAAAAAATGTGAACAGTGCCAGAAGTTGTCTCCTTTAACCCATCTGTCTGCTGAGGAGTTAAGCTCTATAACCAGTCCTTGGCCATTCACCCAATGGGGACTTCACATCGTCGGACCATTACCTCGTGCCCCGAGTAACAAGCAATTTTTTATTGTCGAGACAGATTATTTCACAAAATGCGTAAAAGCGGAGGCACTAACGCACATTTGAGATACCGACGTGAAGTGTTTTGTATGGAGAAATATCATAACACGATTCAGCATTCCAAGAGCACTTATATCAAACAATGGCACCCAGTTTGATTGTGGTGTCCACAAAGAGCTATGCAGCAAGTATGGTATTCGGCCTTATTTCTCCACCCCAACTTATCCACAGAGTAATGGCCGGGCGGAAGCCCCCAACAAAGCCATTTTGGATGGCATCAAAAAGAGGCTGGAGAAAGCTAAAGGCAGATGGGTCAAAGAATTGCCGAGTCATATAACCAACGTGTTCAGCTACGCCGCTATGTACCAGGCGAATTTGTCTTGAAAAAAGTGCTTCTGGCTGCCAGAAAGCCGGCTAATAGAAAATTGGGTCCTAATTGCGACGACCCCTACCAGATCGACTCAATTGCGGGAACGGGAGCTTATCGGCTCAAAGACATGTCTGGTAGGAGTCTGCCATGCCCTTGGAATTCCTCGCATTTGCGTAAATTTTATCATTGAACCCGACCTGTGGGGCATGATATTTGTTTCGAATGATTCACCATGTACGGATTTCACTTTTGTAATGCAAAGTTTTGTATTTTCTCATTGTGAAACTCAATTCAAAAGTCTTCTAATAAAAGCCTCCGGATTCGGAGCGCCCTTCGCAGTTATCACGATTGACCAAGTAAAAAGCCTCTGAATTCGGAGCCCCTTCCGTGCAGGTCACGTTTGGGTTGAAAAAACCTCTGGATTCAGAGCGCCCTTCGTGGATATCGTGATTGGCTAAGTAAAAAGCCTCCGAATTGTCACGTTTGGGTCAAAAAAGCCTCCGGATTCGGAGCACCCTTTGTGGATATAACGATTGGCCAAGTAAAAAGCCTCTGAATTCGGAACCCCATCTGTGCAGGTCACGTTTGGGCCGAAAAAGCCTTTGGATTCAGAGCGCCCTTCGTGGATATCACGATTGGCCAAGTAAAAAGCCTCCAAATTCGGAGCCCCATCCGTGCAGGTCACGTTTGGGCTGAATAAGCCTCCGGATTCGGAGCGCCCTTCGTGGATATCATGATTGGCCAAGTAAAAAGCCTCCGAATTTGAAGCCCCATCCATGCAGGTCACATTTGGGCCGAAAAAGCCTCCGAATTCGGAGCGCCCTTCGTGGATATCACGATTGGCCAAGTAAAAAGCCTCCGAATTCGGAGCCCCATCCGTGCAGGTCATGCTTGGGCCGAAAAAGCCTCCCGATTTGGAGCGCCCTTCGTGGATATCACGATTGGCCAAGCAAAAAGCCTCCGAATTCGGAGCCCCATCCGTGCAAGTTACGTTTGGGCCAAATAAGACTCCGGATTCGGAGCACCCTGCGTGGATATCACGATTGGCCAAGTAAAAAGCCTCCAAATTCAGAGCCCCATTCGTATAGGTCACGTTTGGGGCAAATAATCCTCTGAATTCAGAGCGCCCTTCGTGGGTATTACTATTGGCTAAGTAAAAAGCCTCTGAATTTGGAGCCCCATCCATGCAAGTCACGTTTGGGCCGAAAAAGCCTCCGGATTTGGAGCGCCCTTCGTGGATATCACGATTGGCCAAGTAAAAAGGCTTCGAATTCGGAGCCCCATCCATGCAAGTCACATTTGGGCCGAATAAGCCTCTGAATTTGGAGCACCCTTCGTGGATATCACGGTTGGCCATGTAAAAAGACTCCAAATACGAAGCCCCATTCGTGCAGGTCACGTTTGGGCCGAATAAGCCTCCGGGTTTGGAGTGCCCTTCGTGGATATCACGATTGGCCATGTAAAAAGCCTCCGAATTCAGAGCCCTATCCGTGCAGGTCACGTTTGGGCCGAATAAGCCTCCGGATTCGTAGCGTCCTTCGTAGATATCATGATTAGCCATGTAAAAAGCCTCCGAATTCGGAGCCCCATCCGTGCAAGTCACGTTTGGGCCGAATAAGCCTCCGGATTCGTAGAGCCCGTCGTGGATATCACGATTGGCCGAGTAAAACATACAAACAATCAAAATGAAATGCTTCATTAGGTTGAGCCGGCAAAAACCGTGCAAACATAAATTAAAGCATATAAACATTCAAAATGAAATGCTTCATTAAGTTGAGCCGGCAAAAATGGTATACACATAAATTAAAGCATGCTAACATTCAAAACGAAATGCTTCATTAAGTTGAGCCGGAAAAAACCGTATACACATAAATTAAAGCATGCAAACATTCAAAACGAAATGCTTCATTAAGTTGAGCAGGCACAAACCGTATAAACAAGTTGAAGCACGCAAACATTTAAAAGAAAGTATTTTCTTAAATTAACCAATAAATACATAACTGACACCCAATCTGTGTTAGAGCGTTTACAATATGTTCAAATTCTATTCGGCGTCACCCTCGTTCGCTATTCTCAATTTCGAAACCGCCAAAAGGAAAGTGATGACGCTGGTATAATGGCGACACTGATTCAACTCCTGCTTCTTGGAGAGCCTCTACGGCTTGAAGAGCCTTAATCCACTCGTGCCTAAAGCCCCAAATCTCGCATCAGCATACCTCCTCTGCGAGTTTCTCCTTAGTCTTGTCTATCACGACTTTCCGGCCGTCGTGGAAGCCTTTTTCATAACCCATGGACCTTGCAATCTCTACTGCAAACATGCTAGCCATATCTCAATCGGCAATCGCATGACTTATAAGCCGTTGGGTCACTCTTTCCTCTATGACCGGGTTAGATTGTCCGGCCGCACGTGGCTCGGTAGTTTGGGCCTTCCTCAGCTCACGCTCAGCCTTCTTCGCACAAGCTTCCAAGTTTCAAATTCATTCGTCCTTCTTCTCTATCTCCCGCTGCGCGGTGTGCAGACACATGCCGACTTCATAGACGGTATACATCCTTTTCACTGCTCCATGGATGCCCTCTCGAAACACTTCAAAATCCTGTCGACCAACCATCGACTGCTGGACTTCTGGTGGAAAAATCTGTCGAGCGAACTTGACTGCTACACCTGGGTCGTGAACAATAGAATCCACCTCCGTCATCGGTTTATTCCCCTCAAAAACCGCAAAACTCAATAGTCGCGGCGTCGCATCGGACTCATTTCTCGGTCGTGGTCGAGGGTAGCTACACCGTTGTTGTTTTTCGTTTCGGGGTGATCTACTTCAACAACTTGGGGGCTGGCACTTTTCCCATTCTCCTATTTCCTGTGCGTGTGGGCTCGCAGCTACGATTCATTTCATGGTCAAGTTCAGCCAATGCCCGCCTTTCTCCTCTGCTGTTGAAGAATAGTCTATTTAATATTCGCACTTATCTAACCTTCCGCAACAAACTGGTTTAAATTGAGTCTTAACACAATAAGTGGAATTACGGGCGCGAAGAACCCACCCCATTTATTCCTAACGCATGTAGCGCCCCCGAGGCGATTTCAATAATGCTACACTCCAAAAGCCCGATGCCGATCGACGTGCACCGTAGCCACGCTATGAACTAATGATATTCGGCTTTCGGAGTCCATACATTGGCTGGGGCAAGGGCAGATTTATTAATCTAGTCGGCCAAATATCTAGGCTCGATGCCAATCGACCTGTGCCGCAGCCACTCCATGAACTAATGATATTCGGCTTTCGGAGTCCATTGGCTGGGGCAAGGGCAGATTTATTAATCTGATCGGCCAAATATCTAGGCTCGATGCCAATCGATCTGTGCTGCAACCACTCCATGAACTAATGATATTTGGCTTTCAGAGTCCATACATTGGCTGGGGCAAGAGCAGATTTATTAATCTAATCGACCAAATATCTAGGCCTAATACCAATCGATCTATGCCTCAGCAACTCCATGAACTAATGATATTTGGCTTTCGGAGTCCATTGGTTGGGGCAAGGGTAGATTTATTAATCTGATCGGCCAAATATCTAGGCCCGATACTGATCGATCTATGCCGCAGCCACTCCATGAACTAATGATATTCGGCTTTCGGAGTCTATACATTGGCTGGGGCAAGGGTAGATTTATTAATTTGATTGGCCAAATATCTAGGCCCGAGGCCGATCGATCTATGCCACAGCCACTCCATGAACTAATAATATTCAGCTTTCAGAGTTCATGCATTGGCTGAGGCAATGGCAGATTTATTAATCTGATCGGCTATTCGACGAGGATAAATTACTAAATTACCTAGGCTCGATGTCGATCGACGTGTGCCGTAGCCACTCCATGAACTAATGATATTCGGCTTTCGGAGTTCATTGGTTGGGGCAAGGGTAGATTTATTAATCTGCTCGGCCAAATGTCTAGGCCCGATGCCGATCGATCTGTACCGCAGCCACTCCATGAACTAATGATATTCGGCTTTCGGAGTCCATTGGCTGGGGCAAGGGTAGATTTATTAATCTGATCGGCCAAATATCTAGGCCCGATGCCAATCGATCTGTGCTGCAACCACTCCATGAACTAATGATATTCGGCTTTCGGAGTCCATACATTGGCTGGGCCATGAGCAGATTTATTAATCTAATCGGCCAAATATCTAGGCCTAATACCAATTGATCTGTGCCTCAACAACTCCATGAACTAATGATATTTGGCTTTCGGAGTCTATTGGTTGGGGCAAGGGCAGATTTATTAATCTGATCGGCCAAATATCTTGGCCCGATACCGATCGATCTGTGCTGCAGCGACTCGATGAACTAATGATATTCGGCTTTCGGAGTCCATACATTGGTTGGGGCAAGGGCAGATTTCTTAATCTGATTGGCCAAATATCTAGGCCCGAGGCCGATCGATCTGTGCCACAGCCACTCCATGAACTAATGATATTCAGCTTTCAGAGTTCATGCATTGGCTGAGGCAATGGCAGATTTATTAATCTGATCGGCTATTCGACGAGGATAAATTACTAAATTACCTAGGCTCGATGCCGATCGACGTGTGCCGCAGCCACTCCATGAACTAATGATATTCGGCTTTCGGAGTTCATTGGTTGGGGCAAGGGTAGATTTATTAATCTGATTGGCCAAATATCTAGGCCCGATGCCGATCGATCTGTGCCGCAGCCACTCCATGAACTAATGATATTCAGCTTTCGGAGTTCTTACATTGGCTGAGACAATGGCAGATTTATTAATCTGATCGGCTCTTCGACGAGAGTAAATTACTAAATTACCTAATTATCCAATCGGCAAGTGTACATGAATGTTTTATCCAAAGTAGCAAAAAGCAATACTATTCATCAATAGCAAAATCAAGCACAAATAATGGCAAAGTACAAAGGAAATTTTCATTAGTAAATTGGGCACAGACTGTAGCCATTTTACATGTGAAAACTACTAAACAAAAAACTACAAGTTTGTATGGAAATGCCTAGCAAAAACTTAAAAACTGTAGCCATTTTACACATAAAAACTACTAAACGAAAAAGCTGCAACAATACATTCAAAATTCTTAAACAAAAACAACTAAAATGTCGCCCTAATCAATCCTCAGAGTCAGACTCCAGTGGCTCAACATCCACTTGCTCGTATGGAATCGACATAGCCAATGTCACATTAGCAGCAGCAAGGGCTTTGAGCCAGCCGTGTTTGAATCCCTGATTCTCAAATTTCGAGACTTCTTCCACATAATTTGTGAGGGCAGTGCTTTTCCTAGCCTCGTACGCCTTGGAAGCCTCAGAGTTGGCTACTTCATTCGCCTTCTTCGATTCTTCCAAGTCAGCCTCCAGTTTGGCAATCGCCTCTTGGGCTAACTTGAGCGCATCTGTGCTCGTATTTGCCCTCTCCTCGGCGGCCAATCTGAGCTGGTCTAAATTTCTCGCCCTTTCTATCTCAGCTTCGGCCCTTGCACCTTCCATCTTTGCCCTCGCTGCTTCGAACTCGACCCTGCTCCTGTGGCCCTCAACTTCTGATTGTAAACGACCAATTCGTTCGATGGCGTCATGCTGGTGACGGCCTATCTCGGCTATCCTTCCAATCGTCTACAAAACAGGAAATTAAAACAAAAACAATATATGCATAAAAAGGAAAGACAAGATCAAGTTATATGCCAAAAGAGCTGATTGAGTGGCTAATGTTACTGCTAATAGATTCGGCTCCACCCGAAAAGCTACCTTGTTAGCCGGCAGTGAGACCGACAAAGCCATGCTCAATGCCATAGCTGGGTCTTTCATAGTCGACGCGTCAGAGGAGATCGGCATGTTTTTTTAGCTTTGGTTGCACGACAAAAGGCACAACCACATCCGACTCCTCTAAGCGCGGCCGTTAGTCAGCTGAGTTTTCTTCAGAGCCGGCCTCGACCTCGGCAGGACGTTTCTCCGCCCTTCGCTCAGCCTCCTGATTCGCCTGCACAACCGGCTCCGACTCGATATTTCAAGTTTGAGTTTTCTCTTCCTTGATAACAGGCAGGGAGGGCTCAGCATCAGCGGTGGGTGGCACTTCAGATTGAATGGCCTCTACTCTCCGCTGCGCGGCCATTCTTTTTGCGTTTTTCTCTTTGGCGAGTTGTGCGAGTGACAACCCGGCCATGTCTTCGGGGTATGCGCCGGGAAGGTCTATGCGCTGGGAAGGTCTTCTAAACCAGTAAAGATGTCATCAAAGGGAAGGCCCCCTCGGCCCGAAGTGGACGAAGGGTTGGTTGAATTGAGGCCGACTTCCTCAAAGGCCAACTTCAAAGCCTTGTCTACTTCGACTTCAGATTGGTCTAACTCTTCAGCGACCTCCTCAGCTACTTCTTCCCGCTCTGAGTCGGATCCGTCGAAACCAACCTGCCGCAAGTTTTCGAAGTTAGTTAAAACAAGAGCCGTAAGAAACTCTTCACCCCTCGGAATTGGGATGTTTTCTACCACCGAAACCGTCGTATACGTCAGCTCATATCGAAGAAGAATATGGGCCACCCTCTCTTGTTTTTGAAGGCTTGGATGGCCAAAGTATTTGAGCACGACTTTAATTTTTGTAAAAACGGCGTCGTTGGTTGAAATCAAAACTTTCTTCAAATCGTTTCCTGCACAAGCAAAACCATGAGACCGCAGAAATAAAGCCTTGTAAATATAAGAAAAATAAACGCAAGGAGCTATACGACCACCTGGTTCACCCCTCCATCTAGGAATAGGATCTAGGCGGTCCTCGCCTTCACTGAATTCCCAGTTACCTCGGACAACGACCATGACATCATCGACTCACTTGGTAGAGCTAGAAAGCATAGTCACTAATTGATGGTCGATGTCCTTCGCCCTAAGGAAGGAGCATCCATGTCGGCCAGAAGACTTGGCCAAGGCATAACAATGCCGAATTGCAAGTATGTCGAGATTAATCCTAAGGCAACGGTTTAACTCTATAATCCCCATTACGATTCTAAAAAAGTTGACATTGGGTTGGGAAGGGATTAGACCCCAATGGCGAAGGACAGCCCTAAGGAACGGGTGAAAGGGGAAACAGACTCCGCCCTCTGCGATTGATAATAGAGGGAAAACGATTGTGCTTTCATCAGCCCTTTTCATATCAAGGGTGCCGTCTGTCACAAATGATAGACGGACGTCATCAGGAATAGAAAAATGGCGTCGAAAGCCAGAGACTCGATCTACGGAGAGGAGGTCTTTCAAATGCTTTGCCATTTTCGCCAGCCTTTAGGAGTATGCTAAACTAAAAACAAACCAGGAAAAGGGATTCAAAGCTGAGAGGAAGAGAACTTACAAGAGACGGAGAGGACAATGAAGGATAAAAGGAACTTGCAGAGGTAAGTCGGAAGGTAGTCCAAAAACTTCAAGCATCCAAAAATGTGTATGTATTCGAAAAGATGACAAAATTTTAAATCACAATAAATGGAAGCGTACGAATAGGCAGGAAGTTGAAATGATAACCGAAAGGCGTGTGGTCTGACATCCGCGTTGGAATGAGGTTAGTCACTAAATTTCGGCTCTGACTCTTCGAGTTCAAAACCAAACACACCAGCTAACTGTCGTTAGTGGAGTGTTTGGGGGGCAATTGTGGGGGCCAAATATTGCGACACGTAAAGAGGCCGAATAGTTGGACCTGGAGAGTCGAAATTCATATATCGCATTCGGCCCCATCTTATACATGCAAATCCAGCAGTACCCTATTCGGCCAAATGACTAGTTGAGTAAAGGGAGTGAAGAGCGGTTTGCAACAAAAGGAGCTGAGTAAATAGTTATACGACGAATTAAAGGTGGGCCCAGCCCTGAAGCCCAAGAAAGAAAAAGATATAAATAGAAGAACATCATCCAAAGAGAGGTATGTGAGAATTAGTATGCTTAACTTAAAATACAAGCAATCAAGAGAGTATACACTGACTTATCTGTTGGAGCGTTCATTCTTTTTCAGGTTGCTAGCTGAGGATCACGAGCTTCCCACTGGATCCAGAGAGTATTTCCAAACCACTTCACCACAGATGTTGATGCATAAATGGGAGTTTTTGTCTAAGATTTTGAAAGGTTTTTAATAACTACTGATGGTAAAAGCTGTTAATGATGAATATTTGTTTTTAAAATACAAAATGGGGAAAAACCCCAAATTTTGTTTAACCCTAGTTTTGATTTTGCTTTAAAGAAGGAGTTTTGTTCAATTAGGCATTGATTAATGAAATTGGATTGATGTTTAGTGGAATGGTGTATGTATAATAATTTTGAGATGTTATGGAATTTTATATCGTGATGAAAGAAGTTGGGTATTGTTGGGAATGTGAAAATTGGAAAGTTCTTAACTATGAACTATGTTAAGATTTATATGTTTGCCAATGAATGAATCTTAGGCAATTGAAATGTTTACAAATTCATGTATTGCATTACATTACATAATTTCATTTCTTGATCAGGTACAATCTCTTGGATATTTGAAAATGTTGAAAGGGGGTAAATGGTGCATGAGTCTGGGTAGTAGAGTCAGGTTTTGGAAAAGAGTTGTGTATTGTATTAGTACCTGTGCAGGGAGTCAAGGTGTCAAATTTCCCTGTCTTGAGTTTATCGCCGGACAAATGTGGGAAAAGGTTTTTGGGTATCCATAAGCCCACCATTTCAGGAGTCAACAAAAAAATTTGATTTTTGGGTATCCACAAGCCCGCTGTTTTAGGAGTTGGCATATGTAGAAGGGAAAAGGTTTTTGGGTGCCCATCGTTCCGCTATTTTTAGAGTTGGCGAATATGAGAGTATTTTCAGTATATAAATCTATGTATGTATGTATGATGTTGCGGTTCTTGTTTAGGACATCATTGCGTATTTACCACCCCATTATTGATAAGGAGGATTTTAAATGAAAATTGTGCATTGAGCATCATTGATTTTAAAAGGGAAAGTATGGATTTTATCGTGGCATGTGCCTATCATATGCATTTCAATCATTACATACTCTGTTAATAGTATTCCTACTAGGCATTAGCTTACCCCAAATCTAACAAAACTTTCAAGACTTGATGGTGTGATTTCGCCTAAGTGACAAAGTTGTGGAGATGCTTTAAATGGAGCACAAGAGCTTATTTTGATGTTCTATATGTTCACAGCTATGGAGCTTATTTGTTTGGAATAGAATTCCACTTATTTGTAATAAAGGCCCTAGCCTTGAAAGTTGTAAGCCCTTTTTTGGCATTTTGTTGTATTTCTTGAACTATAATTTATTATTATTTTGAACACTAATGTTGTAAAGCTGAAATGTAACCTCTATAAGAATTCTAATGAGAAGAGATAAACACTGGACTTGTGAAACGGCTATAGTTTAATTAATTTTTTTTACTCTTACTTGATATTATGAAATCGGAAATTAATAAAGGATAGGTAATTATAAAATCGGTGAAAATATCGGGGCATCACAACTTGGTATCAGAGCTAACTAGCTTTGAATACCTTGTGCTTGTGGGAAGTGACGTTTATTACAATAGGTTTACTAGGTTAGGATGAGACGTTTATGTGCTTTGCATGTTTTGTGTGTTTGTATGACTATGTGGGTATGAGTTTAAGATTCTAGGATACAGCTTGCGCCTCTTGCATTTATCGAAATCCAATTGGAAAGCACCTGATCAATGTTTTTTCCACTTGGAAGTCCTTGTGATCCGTATGTGCTCTATGTGTTTATGTGCTTATTGGGTTTGCCTTATGTGTTGTACATATATGTATAAGCATAGGTGTAACTCATGTGTGGAGTATTTAATTGTGAGTTAAATCCTGTCTGTACTTTCTTATACAATGTCAAGACACGTATGACCCTAAATGGAAGAAGACGTTTAAGGGTTTGTGTTATTAGCACCACTTTTCTTTGCAAGGTATACCATATGGTCACATGAGAGTGATTGTAAGAATTGATGTAAAATTGTCAATTTTTTGACTCTGTATGTTTATGAGAAGTAATTGTGGCCATTAGAATAGTAAAGATTGGGTCATATGGTGAACGATTTGTTGTTGTGAAGAGCCTTGGAAATAGAATAAGATAGAGATTAAACTTAATGAGTGTAGTATGGTCTGCTTGAGACTTTTATGATGACTTGGATATCTTAAGAGTAAATGTTTGAAATGTTAACGTCAGAACTCGTGAATTAGATCAAATTTCTTGGAAAGAGGAAGTAGTCATGTTTGAGTTGATGGTTAGAATGGAGTAAGAAGGAGATGGCGAATTAATAAATCAGGAATTGTCATCCCCTATTATATATATATCTTGAACGTGAACTTTGGAGTCAACTTATGAGACTATTCAGACCCAACAAAAATTGACATTAAGTGCTTCGAAACTTGAGGATGTAGTTGGAATTTGGGATCTTCTTGGGAAGTCGTGTTGGACTTGTTGAGAGGAATTGATGGCAAACCTTATGGTCATTCTTCATCGTAAGTCATAAATTTAGAAGGTGGAAGCCATAGGTGAGCATTTGAGTTGGATTAGTGTATCTAGACTATGTAATTTGGGTGCTCGAAATGGAAATCAACCCGAGTTCTTATTCCTTGCCTTAATGATTACCTTGGAGATGAGTGTGGTAATCACAAAAATTTAGTGTAGTGACTTTTGTTCCCCTATGGATATAATGGAAATTCGTGTCATCTATATACAGGTTTAGTAATACCCTTGAGTTCAATATAGAGCATTCGATTTAAAAGTAAGCAGTATTTGTCTTTTATAATTGTTTCAGGGTACGATCTTAAATTTCGTGAGGGTTAGAAGTATTCATGTGTTCATAAATGAATTGGGTGTGCGTTGTGACTATGTGAGTTGTGTGATTAGAGTTGAAATTAACTCCTCCATTTTACCCTTGAGTGATGATGGCATTTTGTGTTATAATATGTTGAAATAGTCGTATATGGGAGTCTGAGTTGTTTAATGAAGAGGGAAATGACCTTATTATAGTTTTGTTTTACCTTGGGGATGAGGAAACTTTGTAAAGTAAGAACCTTGATTTACCACATTACTAAGTTGTGGCATAATTGTGCACGTGTGTTTTCTAGTAGATGGCTGACAAATACTCTAAATTGATGATGCCTAGAAAATTTTTGACCTCATACCATCCAACCTAACTATTGTGTTAGTTCTAGTGTGGCTTTGAGTATACTTTTTTGAATCTCTATAGTTCGTGTTTACTATTACCTTTAGTCTTAGAGAGTTGTTTTGGAACATGTGAGATGTGAATGTACTTGCTCTTTTTTGGCGGATGGAAACCTAAGGTTTTTTTTTTTTTTTTTTTTTGGAACGCAATGAGTAGGAAGTGTGCTAACCTTTATCCTTACCTTCTAATACCAATGTCTGAGTGATGAGGTAAATGGTGCTAGATGGGGTTGTCTATTAATATGAAAATTAGTTAGGCTAGCTATAGACACCCCATTTTTTACCGTCCTCAAGACTTAGATGTCATCGCTTGTGCACTCGATGATTGTATATATTTTTGTTCATTTGAACGCCCAAAGTCCTCGACTGAACGCCTTGTCTTTGAGCCTCTAAACTTTATTCTTTTTATGCCTTGTTTTGGACCAAAACTTGGTGTATGGACCTCTTGGTGGCCTGTTGGCCACCACCCAAGGCTGTCAACCATGTGATGTTTTTGTCGGCCATGGGTGTGGCCCGTCGGCCACCAGTGGTGACCGGTCAGCTATCAGTGTTGGCCGACGGCCGCGAGTTCCTTTTTCCAGATATTTATTGACAACTGTGCCAGCTATTGCACACTGAGCTGCATCTCCATACACATGTATGCGAGATGTTTCTAAGCTCAAGGGGTGTTTTTTCTATATAGAGAGCTTCCTCCCCCATTTTGGAGGGTTAGAAAAATTAGAGCAAAAATATCTCTTTGACTCTTGATATTTTGTACACATTTGCTCACAAGTCCTTAGCTTTTGCATACCAACCCTTAACCAAATACTCTAACCTTTGGGCTGAGATTACGTGGAGTCTTGTTTGAGCTCTAGAAGGTGGTTTGAGCTTGGAATATTGGATATTTTGTGCTTTGCTTCAAAGATATAGCACTTACCTTACTTATACTTGTTTTGTATCTTTGTTTTGCCATCTTTTCTAACTATTTTTGGGCTGATTTTGAACTGTCAAAAACTCTATTTTTGTGAATTAAAAGTGTTGGTTTGAGGTCTCTTTGAGTTAGGGGGTGGTCCACCCTTCTTACTCCTTTGTTTTTTAATCTTTTGTACCATTTTTTATCACTTTCAAATCAACTTTTTTTGGCCTTTTAACTACTGAATTTCAGAGGTTTTTCAGTGGTAAAAACCTCGTTTTGAAGTCCAAAATTGGAGGGGTTAGCCTCCCCTTCTCATGTCTTGTTTGCATACCTAGTTAGCCTCACATGTTAGCTTATTATTTTAGCTTTTGTGGCTCAAGTCCAGCATGCTTTAAGCTCTGTTTTGACCTGTTTTGGCTCTGTTTTGGGCTAGTTAATTCATTTGAGCCTTGTATTGCATAGTTGTAGTGTAATTTCCTTCACTAGCTTAATGTTTTAATGCTTTAATCATCATTATTTTGAGTTAATAGCATGTTTTACTGTTATTTTACACTTCATTTCAGCACTATAATCTCTGTAATCTCCCTCCATTCTTCACTCTTTTGTTTGCTTTGAAAGTGGTTTCAACCCACTTGTCTGCCTAAATGTGAAATGGATGTGCTACACCTATTGGTTTAATCCCTTAGGGGGTTCATTGCCAACAGTGTAATGCCTCTTTCATGCCCAAAGCACCTTGTGGTTTGAGCCATCTTTCCATTAGATGACACTCACTAATGGACAAATCAATTAAAGAATGGTTTTGGTAATTAAAATGAGTAAACAAAATTGGACAAGTAAAAGAGGCAAGATAAGCATCTTTTGTGTTGTATTGCATGTGTTCAAATCGGACATTGGTTTGAACACAAGGAAAATGAGACATTTCATACTTAAAAGTGATGAAATGTGCCATTTTCCTTGGTCACCATTGCCCTTGATCATACATGATAGGGTGATAGTCCTTTGGTCTCATTTTGCATTTATTGAACTTGTACAATTGGTTTTACAAGCCATTATGCAATGAAATTGCTTGATTGATGGTTTGTAAACCCAAATTTTGTTCCTCCTTTGATTTCCCCGTGAAAAGGAGAGGCAAAGTGTGCAAACAATCTGTGAGAATATATTGTTTTGCTCTGTCTGCTCTCTGTTGTAGCAAAAAGAGGAGTTCATGTCATCAGTGGCCGACCGGCCACCACTAGTAGCCGATCGGCCACCATTGGTAGTCGACAGGCCCCTCGTCAGCCACCAATGAAATTTACACAATGTATTCCTGAGGTGGAGCAGAGGTGTACTGGAAGTGGACAGCTTTTTTGGTGTTCAGATGTGTAGACAGAGGCATTCAGTAGCAATTTAAGCTTATTTAGTGTTTAAATATGTAGTTTGAATGCATGTTGTAATTAATTATTTGTAGCTAATTAAGTGTTGTAAATGATTAGTTAGTTTAACTAGTTATTTGTTTTCGGATTATAATAATTAGTTGACTAGAGCTAGTTAATTAGTTTTAATTTTTGTATTAGTTAGCTTATTCATTCGGACCCTTGGCTTAGGCTGTCTTCCTTAACCACATTAATGTCCACTAAGGTCAAAAATACTACCTCAGACCTGGTTTGAGTAACTAGAACAATGTAGTGGCTTGGTGCATACTCCCCCTCAGAGAAGTCTCTAAGAATTTCCAGTGACAGACCGTCACCTCCCTCTGAGATGAACACCTCCTCTTCTTTAGGCGTTGTCACCACAGATTTGTGAGGCTCAGATTATGGATTGGATGTGTTCATCATGCACAAGTATGTGTGCTCAAGAATGAACATCACCGGCTTTGGTAGGTGGAAAGGGGTGATATAGATGTGCGGATCGAAGGTGGGTGGTAGTGTGTGGATGAGGTGGATATTTCTGGGTGGGGGGACTTGGTTGTGGATAGGAAGTGGGTTGGTGGTCATATTTGGCTTTTGAGGTGGGGGCTATGACTTTGTTGTCAACAAGATCTTGAATCTCATGATGTAGGCGGAAGCACCGGTCCGTTTGATGGTCGTGTTATTAATGAAAAGCACATTATTTGATGAGATCATGCTTAGGTAGAAGAGGGCTAAGAAGTGGTCGAGGTTCCAGGGGTTTCAGATGCCCCTTTTTAATTAACAACTACATGGCTTAAGATAAAGTCATGCAGAGCTGGTTGAAAGTTCTTCCCGGACGTCGGAAGTTTGTGGGTTCATATTGGCAAAGGGGTCAGCGACTTTGGTTATGGTGACAACACTCACTATCCCCAGCAACATTGAAACTGCGAATAAAAGGCCTCTTGGCCGGCTCCTTGTCATCAATGATGATACCCTGTTTCATGGCATCTTCAATCTAAGCTCCCATTTCATGAAGCTCTTTGAAGGTAAACAATGGGAGAATGATAATTTTTTGTAGTAGCTTCCCATGAAGATTCTGGACAACCATTCAGATTTAGTCTTTGTCCGAGGGTCGGGTGGTCATCATCGATGCCTTAGGCCTCCACCTAGTTACGAACTCTGAGAAACCCTCTTTCGGCTCTTGACGGGTTGCCTCAAGATCACAGGTTACGACCTTGATCTGCATGTTGTGGAAGTTTGATCAATAAAAGATTTCGCTAATTTCTCTCAGCTCTATTTCACAAAGTCCTCCAACTTAGCATACCAGATGATAGTTATACTGACATGGTTTGGCTGAAAAGTGACAACTTCTGCAGTCTGGTTAAACCTATTGGTTGCAGGATATTCGAAAATAGACATAGATAGACCATTGGGTCCCCAACGCCATCGAAGCAGTCAATATACAGCTTTTTGAACCGTCCCAGCAAAGTAATTGCAAATTCAGTATATCCATCCTCTATATCTGGAATGGAGTTAACCCCTTGTTTCTTCTTGAACAATTTTTTCAGTTTGTTTACTTTGAGAATGGTTAGGTCAACCTCGAATTCAAAAGGTTCCTTAGTCTGGTAAACTAGGGCTCTAGACATCTATGCTGGAATTGGATCTACCTAGACGGGAAAAGCCAGAACACCCTTGGCTTGCAAATCCTAAGCTGTAACAACATTGGCAGTGGTACTGGGTATGAGGATAGCCACGTTAGGTGTATATGAGGCAAAAACTGTAGCTAGCTATTGTTGTTGTTGTTGTTACAACCTGTTCGTGACCTCGGGTTGATGGACCATATCGTGCTAGAGCGAGTCGACCGACTGCTGCAGATGGATTAGTAAGTCCTCCAAATCTGACAATGAATACTGAGCCATTCCAGGAGTAGATGACTATGCTTAAGGTGAACTGAGTATAGGTGAGCTGAGGGGTGATTGCTGAAATAACTAAACTGGTGAACTTTGTCTGACCTTTCGTTGCCTTGCAATTGGTGACAGTGAGGCAAATACTAGCTGTCCCTGAAGAAGATCTTCGATCTTACAAAGTCTTCTGACATGGGTCTACAGTACTTGGGGGATATCAGAACTTTCTGGAGCTATGGTTTTAGACTACCTAGCAAAAGAAATAAAGAAAAAGCAAACAAAATCAGAGATCGGACAGCACCTCAGCCACAATTCTATCAAAACAGACGTGATCATAGCTGTAGGACTATACTTCCCACTAAATTCTGCCCCACAAACTAATATCAACTATGCCACTGATATGAAACATTCCTGTACAATTTCACTATAAAGCACATACCAGGCAAAAAGAGCCAAAACACCTCTATGAGAGAGGGGAGGGTTACCCTGTCATAGATTCGACATGATCTAGGGTTTCATTACTTTAAGCAAATAGTTTCACAAAATCCTGTATATAGGTGAGCATCATGTCTTATGCTGGAACAATCACTATGGCTTTTACTATATGCAAGTAGACCAAATGGTCCAAAAGGGTACCTCAGCAAGATTAATTAATAAACCTCTCACACCTAACAGCGAGAAGTGAAAGGAGGATCAAGCGGTACAACGATAATCCAAATCTAAGGGTTGTGTTTCCAACATGGCAGAGCCCAGGACTGGCCAACCTTTTGGCAATCTTTTTAGGCGAACTTACGGTGAGTCGTCCAGGAATAGCAGATAGAAAACATAACGACCTAAGAGAACCATGCAAATGCAATGCAAAGAACATATATCCGCAAATAAAATGTCACATCATGAAGTTCAAGTCAAGTTCTCTAATTCCCCAACAAAGTCTCTAGAAACTGTAGCTGGTTTCTCGTGCTCCTCGGAGGGGTTTAGTCTCCTCGGATACAATAGCCCTATAGTTTGGACTCCCGTGGTTCTGAATCTGGTTTCACAAGTGCAATGTGAAACAGAAAAACACAAATGAGAGTCCAAATTCAACAAATCTTTGAAAAATCAATTATAATCAAAAATGCCAAAAATGGACTGTATTGCTACATTTTAGAGTCGTCACCTAAATATTTTTGGGAAATTTAGGAAATTCGTGACTCGTGCCAGAGGCCAATTGTTTGTCATAAACAAAGTGTCTCGGCTCGGGAACTTAGGTATGAGAGGGAAATGTCATGAATTGAGCACCTCACTCACCCGATCAAAGATCGACCTCTACTAATCATGATGTGATTTTTATGTACATTATATGCTCTTATTCTGATTATTACGCTAACTTACTATGTGAGGCACATAAATATAGACTACATCACCCACTTTGGATTGCTTTGATTTCATGTTTATTTGAAAAAGAGTTTTGAATATGTGTTACTTGAAAAGCAAGCTCATTGTATATTAATAAAAATCATCCCAACTTAAGCAAAATAGCCTTCATCCACAGAAATTCAAAGAGGTATCTCAAATAAGAACGTAACCTCATGGTAGTATGATTGATATGGCAACACAAACACACATGCAATATGCTAAAGCAAAAAATGCTCACCTAGTACTCAACCGAGGCAAGCCAAAGACAAGAAAATAATTAGAAAAATGCATGTTCCTAATATCTAAAGTGACTAATGCAACACATACAAAATGTAAATACTGGTTATTTAACATGTCATATGGATCAACTCAAAGTATGTGGCAACGCACGTATTCAAGTAAGTAGGAAATGACAACAATGTTAGAATGATGAACCGAACCAATACATGCAAAAATGGATATAACACATGGCAATGATATGAAACGAAAAAATATGATATTACCATGATAAGCATATAAATAAAAGGAAGAAATAAATAGGGTTGGAAGACATACAAATATTACAAGTGTTACAAATTTGCCCTCGTACAAGAGGGTCTGAATGAATGTCTTAATTAAGCTAATTATTACATCAACAAATGAATTAACTACATTAACTAGCTATTACAAATTTGAATGAAGCCAACTAATTAATTACACATACTAATATTAAAGAATTAATTTAAAGGACTTGAACAGGTAACGAGGAGCCAAACGCACACAACCAAGATCATCCTTCCGGAAACCTGTCAGTTTGCTGGCAAAATCTGCTCTGTTTCCAGTCAAAAAATTGTTCTATTTTGGCCTCAGATTTTGCTCTATTCTACTGTAAAAATGCCACTGCTTGTATAAAATAGGTGACTAACCAGCCTTGAAAAGTGGTCGGCCGTACAGAGTAGTGGCCAGCCAGCCACGACTTTTAGGAAATGCGCTGCTGCCACAAAGTTGAAACAGAGCAAAAACAAAGTGTTTCTAGGAGATGTTTATCCTCTTTACCCTTCCCTATCATGAAGAAGATCGAGGGAGGAGTAGATTCGATTCAAAAATCATCAATTGTCGTAAATTTGTTACGTGATGATCTTAGAACCGATAGGACAAAAACTCAATAAAATGAAATGAAATACAAACAAACAACACCTCCTTCCTATCATGAAGTCACATCAAGGGAAGGGGTAGACATTTCTTCATGAACCATTAAATATCACTAAAGAGTATGCAATGATTCAAGACACAATAGGTTCAATATAACGTCCGATTGAACCTAATCCAATTTTATTACCTTTTTCACCTTTTTCTATTAGCCTTTTTTACATTACCTTTCCATTTCTTATCTTTTCTTCATTTTTGTCCAAAGGTGATTAATACGTCCACTAAATCCAAAAGCAATAAAGATAGCAAGCACGACTTGACCCGATAAATGAGCTTGTCAAGCCCTTTTCTACGTGGGAAATTACAAAGGAAGAATGAAACTCATTTACAAGCGATAATGAATTCTAAGCCAAATCCAAAATGAGCGATAATGGCTAGTCAAACTCAAAGAGAGCAATAATGGCTAATCAAACCCAAAATATGACTCCAAATCCAAACTTGATAATTAGCTATAATGACACTTTCCTTTGTGATTTCCAAGGGTCTAACTAGAAAATTAGTTCCTTAGAAGTAATGCACCAGCAATAAAGAGAAGTATCAAATGCGAGATTGGACTTAGCATAAGAGAGATGTAACGCCCTGATAATGAACCTTCGAGGAGATTAAACTATTTAGCATGAACGGTCTCTTTCTTATACTTTGAACAACAATCTTTTGTTAAATACAACTCTTTATCAAAATAAACAAAGAATGAAGTGAGGTTACAAAATGCTAATGGAAAGTGGGTGATTACAATGGCGTGAATATTTACATAAAAACTATGTAAAGAAAGCTATCAACTCAAACGGATTGGTTGTTATGGCCTAAACACCCAAATCCATGAGGATTTACAACGACACGAGCATAGTATTCAAAGCATAACTAAATAAACACACTAAACAACCCATAAATAGCACAAAATAGTGTTGAAAATCATTTTGAAAAGGTAGAAAACTTGAACAAAAATGAGAGGAAACAAGTCTAGTAAGCAAGCTAAAGAAGGGTGGCTAGCCCCTCTACCTTTAAAACTTTAAATCACATATTTTCAGCCTTTGAAAATAGCCAAAAACAGTGTATAAACAGAGTAAAAAAAAGAATGGAAAAGAGTAGTATAAAGAAAAGAGAGGATGACCAAAGCTTATACCTCTTGAAGATAGGATGCTCTTGGTTAAGCAAACTTCATTCAAAGCACTCTCAAGCCTCTGAAAGTAGGCTCAAAATATCAGTAGGAAGCTTCAAGTTTGAGCTCCAAAGGTGTGTTTATCTTGTATCTATAATTGAGAGGGTAGAGAAGATGGCTTGGATTTCACTAAGCTCTTGAATGAATTTTTTTAACCCCAAAACCTAAGGGCAGGCCTTCTATTTATAGAATTTCGCCTTCTCACGTCGAAAATAGCTGTGTAGGGACAACTGATGCAAAGCATGGGCATGGGGACAGCTGGCAACTGTAAAATATTTGTTGTCTGTAATCATGGCTGGCCGTCCATAAGGAGGGATGGGCGGTTAATTAAATTTGGCTTTCCGGCCATCTATTAGCTTGTAGTTGTTTAGGTGGTCGGGCTAAATGAAAAGTGGTTTTGATCAAAAACGTGTGTAATGTTTAGACTTGAAGGGTTTTTGAAGCTCAAAAGCGAATTCCTCTTGCTGAAGATTCGAACGATTGCTCAGCATACGTTTCATCATCGAGTACTCAGAACAAAGCAGCCAAGTCTTAAGGGCGGTCAAAATGGGTTGTCTGCACCATGTTTCACAAATTCTTTTTCTTACTGGCATCTGATGTAGATCTAAAACACTTTTTAGAAAGTTTTATACAGGAAAATGGATTCTTTTTACTTTCGAAAGTGAGGAATTTTTTTTTTATGAATATATTGTTGACTCTTAAATATTTTAGAAACATATTGGGTAATATGTGAGTATGAGTTACTAGTAGTGTTGTTGACTATCAAGTTTATAGTAGATTGGTTTTGTTGAGATTTGTTCCTCTAGGAGGCCATATCGGTGGGCGAAATTCGTTATAGAACCCTTTTCCTTCCTTACGAGAGTCGGTTGAGGACTTCCTGGTATGATGTGAGAGAGTTGTCTCTGGAGGTTTTGGTTGTTGAGTGACCCAAGTGTAGACACCCCATTTTGATCGGCCCTAAGACTTGGGCACTTTCTTTTGATTGCCCAACGATGACAATTAGAATGTGTTTCTCACAGAATCCTCAGTAAGAGAGATGCAATTTGAACTTTAATCCTAACTTTTACACATTTTTTTTGGCCAAACTATTTTAGACCTTAAAACCCTCTTTTCAAAAAAAAAAATTTCAAATGTTTCTACGATGTTCTGAGGCTCCCATTTCGTTTAAAATATTGCACTTTTTTAGTAAACTGAATAAGGACAAAGTGGAAATAAATAAAATGGAGGTGAACTCTTTGAAAAAAATATTTCTCCTTTATAGGTTTGGATTTGAAGGAAATAGGAGGGGATACAAGAAAAATGGTTTAGGAAAAGAATGAGCATCAAATCATTAAGAAGGAAATGAACAGCCTTTAATAAATTAGGCATATCTCTTCGTACTCTTGTAATTTGAATGTGATACCACCAGTATTGGAAATTAGACTTCTAGGGCTTCAATTTAATCCAAGAATCACCTAAAACCGAGTCCGGATCAGGGAGATATGCCCGTTTGAAGTAGGACTTAATAGCAAATTTTGTTGACCTGGCCCAAGAAAAATGAATAGCTTTCACTAAATTAGGAATATCTCTTTGTACACTTATAATTTAAATGTGAGACTACCACCACTGAAAAGTAGACATCTGGGGCTTCAATTTAGACCCAAGAATCACCTAAAACCGAGTCCGGATAAAGGAGATATGCCTGTTTGAAGTTGGGCTTAAGAGCAGATTTTGTTGAATTGGCCCGAAACAGCATCAGTCCCGTTTTTTTTTTTTGGTTTTGGTTTTGGTTCGGTTAGGACACCTCATTGACCCATTTTCTGATATATTCATCACCAAATGTATATACAAGCAGCCTCCATTATCTAGTGCTTGATCCATTAGAGACAATGCTCTCATTAGCTCCATTAGTACTCCATTAGCTTCATTATCTTCCTTTTGTCTTCCACCTTGTCTTCCACCATTTCTCTACTTTCTTAGCCTATATATATACGTCATATTGTTGAGAGGAGCAAGAGGATAGAGAAAGGAGAGAACATTTGAGCTAGAGAAAAGAGTGAAATAAGAGAGAAATGTTGAGTCTTTGAGCTAAAAACATTCCTATCTTCCATATGCACCTCATACCTTCCATACAAACTAAAATTCCATCTTTTCTACACCCAAAACTCCTCCAAAAATTCTAAAATACTTGAATTTCAGTAGCTTTGATCAAGAGGAAGGGTGGGTGTTGGTAAAAGTGAACAAAAACAAGAGAGATAATCATATTTCACCACATACACCTCCAAGCCACCATTCTAGCAAGAATTCCAAGCTTTCAAATTGAGGATTGAGAACATAATTCATATACTTGAGGGTGATCAAAAGGAAGTTTTGAAATCATGAATTTCATCCTTTCTTGAAGAGGTGAATTTTCAATTTATTTCGTTTTCTTGCATTTCTTACTTATTTTTCTCTTTTGCTTTGATTTCTTGTTATATTATATATTGTTGTAATCTAATTGAAAGTGATGAGTTGAGAGTCCTATATATATTGTTTTTAGTTCTATTTTTAGCATAAGAAAGAGACCTTTCATGCTAAATGGTTAATCTCTTCGAAGGTTCATTACTAGGGCATTACATCTCTCTCTCATGGCAAGAACAAACTTATTATTTGACGCTGCTTTTCTTTAGTGGATGTAATTATCACTTTTAGACAAAATGATTAAAGAATGGAAAGGTAATAAAAAGGGCTAATAAAATTCGACTAAAAGAGATACAAGATAATAAAATTGAGTTTGGTTCAATCGGACATCATATTGAACCTATTGCAGTTCTTACTTATTTCTCTCATTTGCTTTGATTTCTTGTTATATCATATATTGTTGTAATCTAATTGAAAGTGATGAGTTGAAACTCCCATATATTGTTTTTAGTTCAGTTTTTGTTGTGGAAATCTAAGAGAACAGAGTTTGGCCGAGCCTACCAGGCTACCCGGCTCGTTAGTTGGTCGGGTAACCACCTAAAAGTACACCATCACACCCGTGACCTTTATGACCGTACCCGTGACCTCTAGGCAAAACCGGGCAGTCCTCCAATGTGGAGAAGATCAACCTCCGATAGTCTTTGAGACGCTTGAAGTTGCTATTTTGTTATGTTTAATTTATTTTGAGCGTTTGTGAGGATTTTTTTTATATTGTGTTATACTATTATTCATCTCCCTCGGATTTGTAATATTTATAATGTTGTAATAATTTTCTGCCCCACTTCTTTCTATCCCGTTCTTTTACTTGCTTTCTTTATTTGTGAATATGCATTATATTTTGTTTTCATTATATCCATGTTTTGTATCCATGTTTCATGTATCTTAATCAAGCTAAATTTGCATCTTTGTGCTTTAATTTATTATTATATGATTTTGTGCACTATCGCATGTTTTGCAATGTTTCACATGTCATGTTTCAGAAGACGGATCTTTAGAAGTATTCTTGTGTATGTATTACGTTAGGATTTTGCATATAGGATCATGCATATTTTACTAACTTTGTTTTGTAGCTTGTTCGTGGAACATCAAACATGTAAGTTTTTACGCTTTAACATCCCGTTTGTGCTTGTTTTCCTTATTATGTTTGAGCATCCTACCATGTGGCTGTTTGCTTACTTGATATAACTGTATGAATGCCAGTGGATGGAGGTTGTGTCGCTTAATTTGGAATGATGTTGATTTTTCATGTTTGTAAACTCAATTTATTTGGATTGTACATCTTCAAAACTCTTATTTGGATTGGATCTCCATGATACCCATAGGATAGGATCTCCATTGCCATCCCTACTCATCAGATTAGAGAAGAACCAGATTTCAGAAAAAAATAGAGAGGGAAATGAAAGTTTTGTTACCTGCGATGATGGTGGCCCGGAACGAGAGCTGTTCGACATCCTCGATTGCCGTTGAGAGAGAGGGGCTGTAAGAGTTTGAGATAGCAACACAGAATTCTGATAGTAGATTGAGAAAATATCGAGACACGAACACTCTCCCTCTTATATAATGAGCCTCCGTTTGGGAAGATGAATTTAGGGCTTTTTTTTTCTTTTTTTTTTTAGCTATTTTAGCCGAAAAGAAAAAATAAAACATCACATCTAATCCATAATCATTACACTCTTCTTTCACACAAAAATTAAAAAGCCAAAAAATTCTTCCCAAACCAAACTTTTTAGCCCAGGCTAAAATAACCAAAAAAGTCAAAAAGCCAAAAAGTCGACCCACTTCCCAAACGAAGCCTAGTATGAAGATTTCTCCTTTCATTATTGTTTTTTTTTTTTTTATGTGTAATTTAATGGTGAAGAATTTTTTATGATCATTTTCATTATGTTTTTTTTATAATACCTAACATTACTCATATATAATATTGTATAGATATAGATATAGATATCTATACCAAAAATAAAAAGGTAAATTACAAACATATCTCCTGAAATTTAATTTAAATTATAAATTATCTTATATGATTTTAGAAATTACATTATGCCTCTTAAGATTTCTAATTTCATAATAAATATGTCATTTTATTAATAAATTATCAAGTTAATTAACAGTTTTTAATAATGTTAAAATTTTATTTCAATTAATAATTCAAATAATTTTATTACTGTATAGGTGAACAGTTAGAAATTTCATTTTTTTCAATTAATTTTGTTAAATAAAAAATTTTGACGAAGAGGTATTTGTAATTTTTTAAACTACAGGAGCAATTTATAATTTAAGCAAATTTTAAGAGTGTATTTGTAATTTATAAAAAAAAAAAGGTATAGGTATAGATATCTAACTTTTAACTAGCAACACATTTGTCAAACTATAGCAAGCTTTGTACATACATAAATAGACCACAATTGCTGTTTACATACCCTTGTAACAGAGTTTCTCCCTCTAGTCTTTTTCCTGAGTAGCTAAACTTCTAGATAGAGAGAGAGAGAGAGAGAGAGAGAGAGAAAGAGAGAGAGAGAGAGGATGGAGTCCATGGTGGTGAAGAGATCAGCCCCTTCACTTGAACATGGAAGAAGAGTAAAAATCATCATGAGGGAAGCTATAATGGTGTTAATAATGGCAGTCTGTGTTGGATGTCTTATGATGTGGATAATGACAGGAACTCACATCTACAAGACATGGTTTGGGAAGATTCTTGTTGACACCAATTCAACTTACTTTGGTTTCCAAGGTTTGATTTCATCTTATATTTGTGCTCTGCTCATCACTTCAAACATTATTTCATCATTTCCATTCACAAGCTTTTGCTTCTATGGCTATCTATGTATTTTTTTTTATTACCAAATAATTATTAAAATTTACAAAAAATATAAAATAATAATAATAATAATGTGTGTACTCGGTAGTTTAAGTTATAATTTTATTAAAAAGTCTTTTGAAGAACTCTATTTCAAAACTTATTTTTTAGATGCAATGATTGATTTTTGAAATTGCACTACAAAATCGTGTGTTTTGAAAACACAATTTTAAAATAAGTTAATTAAAATCGTATTTTGAAATACTTATTTGTGTTAAATATCTGAATTGGCTGTCATCATTAAAAATTTCTTGTTTTAGAAATTTTATGCCATTCAAACACAAAGTTTTGATCTATATATGATTTTAATTATTCTATATTTCAATAGTAGCATATTATTTAATGGAGTTAGGGTCTTTTCTATGACTTCACCACCAAGTTAATTATGTTGCACTTAATTATTTTTCATGGCATGCAAATCTAAATTCGTATTTTCAACACATGACTTTATAAAATAACATAACTGTTTGAGTTTAGAAAATAAGTTCAAAATTACTTCAATTTTAGAAATTTGTGTTAAAATGACATGATTTTGATTTTTTTTTAAAAATAGAAAAGAAAGAAAGAAAAAAAAAAAAAGCTCATAGTTTGGTTACACTACATGCTATAGGTCCAACAATTCTGGTTTACACATTCCCAAATCTATTCATTGCTGTTATGAGTTGTGTATATCTCTGTCACGACCCAAACCCGCCCCTGTGGGTTTAGCACCGTAACCGGCCAGTAATCCGTGATTACCAAAGCCCTGCTTAACAGTAATAACAGTAATACAGAGTACAGGGGCTAGCGGAAACCAAAACAGTAATAAAAGATATCCTATGAGCTGTGACAGTCTGTATGCAAAAAGCTTTTCATAACATATTCACATTCAAACCATAAAGGTATATACGTACAACATATACAAGCGTTCAGGTTAGGGACCAAATCCCTACCATAACAGTACAGTAATAGTCTCATACAGTCTATACAAAACAAAAACAAAAAGGGGGAAATTTAAAACACCCTCAAGCAGCCTTAGCTTGGCAGCACTTGGAACCTCGCAGTGAGGCACGTCGGTTGGCTCGACAAAAAGGGAGTTTAAACCCCACGCTCCTAGCTCCGATCCGGTGCCTGGACACCTACATATATATATATATATATATAAACAGTAAGCTAAAGCCCAGTGAATAACATATGCGTAAAGAGCTTAGGAATGAATGTCCTTTCAGTATTAAAAATAGTCATTTGAACAGTATATCGGTTATTCAGTCATAGCAGTCATATGTGGTACATCCCATAGCAAACAGTACAGTAGGTCTTAACAGAGTGAACATTCAATTGATGGCCATCATATTAGTAAACAGTAGTGGTCCCAAACATGGGAACCGACAGAGATCTCTGTGACAATAGCAGTACAGTACAGTAACAGTAAATTGCTATGGATGCCACGAATACAGTTCGCAAATAAGACAAGCATTCATTCAGTAAGAAATATCATTTCAGAAAGCAGTACAGTTGATCATTCAGAAAATATTCATGATTGAATATATCTTTACAACATTGTTACTCACAGAGTTCTGGGCTACAGATAAGCTAGTGCGCGTCCTCGGATGTCAACCCTACACAGTTACAGGATGAACACACACTAAGTCACATACTTGGGAATCGAAGACTTAGTCCCTACTTAGACTCGGTATGGTTCTACATCAATATCCTCATTAAGATGCCTCAAACTAGGCCTAAGAATGCCTAAGATGGAATGAGGATGCACTTTTAAACACTTTTCAAAATTTTGCTGAAACAGGGGTCCCGTTCGAGTGTGGCTTTCTCCACTCGAGCGGGCATGCAGACAAAAGGGCTCCGCTCGAGCATGGATTCCGCACTCGAGCGGACTGTAAAAGTACTGGATGCACGAAATTCATGCTCGATGGGCGCTCGATACCCGCTCGAGCATGAGACACAAGTCCTCGCTCGAGTGTGCATTCCCTCGCTCGAACGGACTGTAAACACATGTAAAGTGCTGGATACACGCATTTCCCGCTCGAGCGTCACTTTTCCCGCTTGAGTGGACTGCATGAACACAGGTTGTACACTCGAACGTGAAGTTCCCCGCTCGAGCGTGAGTCCAAATTCTGAAAATTCCAGATTGAACCTTCAAGCTCAAAATCAACTTTAAATGTACCAAAATTGATCCATTTGGGCTAATTTTTTGAAAAACACTTGTAAACTCATAACATGACATGTTTTAAAGACCAATTTGAGGAATCCAAGCCCAAAGGTAGTTCAATTAAACACTATTTTCAAATAAACTTCAAGAACAAGACTCAAATGTAACATGCATGAGCTTGTATGAATTTAAAGCTTCAAACACAAGATCAATTGAGCCAATCCTTCCAAAAACATGGTGAATTCATGGATTATAACAATAATATGGACATGCATGCAATAATTTCCATGAAAATAACTCTAAATTTCAAGATATGCACATGCATGCATGATTCAAGCTTCAATTCAACAATTTAAGCCATATCTTGGCTCTAGACTTCAAAATTAGCATGGACCACGCAAGTCACAACTTAGATTCATAAACCAAAGGATGAATATCCTACCTTAGGTCTTCAATTTCAAATATGGAAGCTCAAACATGCAATCTCTCTTCAAGTCTTCTAATTTCAAGCAAGAATTCTAGATGAATTCAATGTCTCTAACTCTCAAGCTCTCTCTCACGTTGGTCTCTTAGAGGAAGTGAAGAATGAAGCAAGACTAAGCTTCAACACAACATTTGGTGAAGTGGCCCACTAGGTGGCAAAAGAGTAAATAAGTCCAACTAATGTAATTTAGCTTATTTAATCCAATTTAATCATACCAAATCAATTTTCAATTAAATATACCATAAAATCACATTAATTCTAATTAACACAAAGCATTAATCAATTTCAGATTTGGCCGCCGATAAGGCCTTCAATTTGCAATTTAAAACATAAAACATGAACAGATCATTTAACGATCAATAGATAGAAATGCATTTAAACTAATACACTAAATCAATCAATTCAGAATTTCAGTCAATCGGTCAGTTAACATGCTTAATCATAGATTAGCACTAATCAGTGGTGAGGGTTGTCACAGTCTCCCCTCCTTACAAAGAGTTTGGTCCTCCAAACTCGAATTACCTTCATTTTGGAAGAATACTGGATCCAGAGAGAACAGTTCAGGATATCTCTTGATCGTATCATCTTCCCTTTCCCAAGTGGCATACACGCCACCATGGTTTTGCTAATCAACTTTCACTAACGGAATCTATTTGTTCCTCAACTTCTTTATCCGTCTGTTCACAATCTGAATAGGCTGTTCTTCATAAGTGTAGTCATCACTTAGCACTACACGGGTAGGCTCAATCACATGGAAAGGATCCCGGAGGTAATCCCTCAACATTGAAATATGGAACACGTTATGCATATGCTCCATTTCAGGAGGAAGCGCTACTTGATATGCCATCGGATTAATCTTTTCAATAATCTCATACGGTCTGACATATCTCGACGCTAGCTTACCCTTGACTCCAAAACGAGTCTGGCCCTTCATCGGTGTCACTTTTACAAAAACATGATCACCTACTTCATACTCTCTGTCCCGCCTTCGGACATCTGCATAACTTTTCTATCGGTTTTGTGCGGTTTTCAATCTTTGCTGAATTAGTTTCACATTTTATGTGGTTTCCTGAACAATCTCGGGTCCAAGCAAAGGCCCATCTCCAACTTCTGCCTAGCAAATCGAAGATCGACATTTTCTGCCATACAAAGCCTCGAAAGGCGCCATACCAATGCTCGAGTGAAAACTGTTGTTGTAGGCGAATTCAGCCAACGGTAAATGGCTTTCCCAATTTCCTTGAAAATCAAGAACACACATTCTCAGTAAATCCTCCAGAGTCTAGATGGTTCTTTCTAATTGACCATCTGTCTGAGGATGGTATGCACTACTCAGTCTCAGTTCAGTACCCAATGATGTCTGCAAACTTTGCCAAAATCTCGATGTAAACTTCGAGTCCCTATCAGAAACAATGGACACAGGCACTCCATGCAATCTAGCAATCTCATCAATATAGATTACAGCCAAGTTGTCCGCATTATAATTTGTTTTGACATGTAAGAAATGAGCAGATTTAGTCAGTCTATCAACAATAACCCAAATTGAATCCATACCTTTACTGGAGTGAGGTAAACCAACAATGAAATCCATGGTGATATGTTCCCATTTCCACGCCGGTATCGGTAAGGGTTGCAGTAAGCTTGCGGGTTGTTGATGTTCGGCTTTGACTTGTTGGCAATGAAGACATTTTGATACAAAATCAGCAAATCTCTTTCTTCATTCCCGGCCACCAAAAATTTAGTTTCAAGTCTCGGTACATTTTTGTATTTCGTGGATGGATAGACAGTTTTGAATTGTGGCCTTCTTGCAGAATTCTTCTTTTTAGTTCGGAATCATTCGGTACACATAATCTTCCCTGAAATTTCAACACATTATTCTCAAATTTGAAATCTGGCCTCGGTTTGGATTCCCGTTCTTCGATGTTCTTCCTCAAGAAGTCTCCTGTTGTTGTTTCTCTTTAATCTCTTCAATCAGTGTCGGTTGAGCAGAAATAGCGGCTATGGTTCCACTTTGTTCACGCAAAACAATCTCAATTTCAAGTCTTTCAAGGTCACATAGCAATTTTTTCTGCCCAGTGAGTAAATAGGCTAAATTTCCAATCAATTTCTGACTCAATGCATCAACAACGGTGTTAGCTTTTCCTGGATGGTACAAAATTTGCAGATCGTAGTCTTTTATCAGTTCTAACCATCTCCAGTTCTTTCTGTGTGAAGAAGTATTTCAAACTCTTGTGGTCTGTATACACTTCACATGTTGCCCCATAAAGGTAGTGACGCCAAATTTTTAGTGCAAACACTACTGCAGCAAGTTCCAAATCATGGGTCGGGTAGTTCTTTTCATGTGGTCTCAGTTATCGGGAAGCATATGCAATAACTTTACCATTCTGCATTAAAACACATCACAAACCCTTATAAGAAGCATCACTATATACAGTATAACCATCCGTACCTGAGGGTGAGGTGAGAATCAGTACAGTCACTAGTCGAGTTTTCAACTCTTGAAAAGCTGATTCCCTCTGATCGGTCCAGTAAAATGATATCTCCTTCTGAGTCAGCCGTGTCAGTGGTAGGGCAATTTTGGAGAAATCTTTGACAAACCTTCTGTAATACCTGGCTAAGCCTAGAAAACTTCGGACTTCAGTAACATTTGTCGGTCTAGTCCAGTTCACTGCTGCTTTAGTTTTCTATGGATCACTTGAAATTCCATCCTTACTGATCACATGCCCCAAAAACATAACATTGTCAAGCCAAAATTCACATTTAGTCAGTTTAGCATACAGTTTCTATTCTCTTAGGGTCTGTAGGGCAATTCTCAAATGATGTTCATGTTCCTCCGTGCTTTTGGAATAAATTAAAATGTCATCAATGAATACAACAATAAAGTCATCGATGAACGATTTAAAAATTCGGTTCATAAGGTCCATAAATGTAGCTGGTGCATTAGTAACTCCGAAGGGCATAACAAGAAATTCGTAGTGTCCATACCTCGTTCGAAAGGTAGTCTTTTCAATGTCCCCTGTCTTGACTTTCAACTGGTGGTATCCAAATCTAAGGTCAATTTTAGAGAACACTTGGGCACCCTGTAACTGGTCAAACAAATCATCAAAACGAGGCAATGGATATTTATTTTTCACTGTTACCTTGTTCAGTTCACGGTAGTCAATGCAGAGTCTCAATGAGCTGTCTTTCTTTTCCACAAATAAGACCGGCGCGCCCCACGATGAAGTACTAGGCCTGATGAACTTCTTATCTAGCAGTTCTTGTAGTTAAACTTTCAACTCTTTCAATTCAGTCGGTGCCATTCTGTAAGGAGCTTTAGATACTGGCTGTGTACCCGGAATCACATCAATGGTGAACTCAATCTCTCTATCAATCAAATCCCCTGGAAAATCATCTGGAAAAACATCTGAAAATTCTCTAACTATATGAATACTGTTCACATCAGTTTTAGCATCAGTAGGTACAGTCAATACACAATATAGATATCCTTTACATCCCTTTTTAATCAGTTTAAAAGCTTCCATGGATGAAATCAGATACGGGGGAGGTACTACTCAAACTCCGTTAAACACAAATTTAGGCAGTCTGGGTGGACGGAAAACAACTTATTTCGTTACACAGTCTATGGTAGCATGATATTTTGTTAACCAGTTAATTCCCAATATCACATCAAAATGATCAATATTCAGAGGCAGTAAATCAATATACAGATGAACATCCCCAACAATAATTTCACATGCAGGGTACATATAAGCACAAGTCATGGATCCCCCAACAGGTGAAGATACAACCAACAGATAGTTCATGGGTTCCAATGGTCTATTTAATTTGTGCGAAAAAGCATGCAATACATATGAATGTGTAGACCCCGAATCAATCAGAACATATGTATTTTGAACACAAATTGAGAGTATACCTAACACAACGGTCTTGGTATTCTGTACGTCTCCTGGTACGAGTGCGAACACTCGGTCTTGCCTCATAGGCTCTTTTCCAGTTGCTTTGGGGTTGGGTTTCGGTGGAGCAGTTGATGTTGCAGCACTTGGTGCAGCTTTACTATTGCCCTGAGGAGTAGAAGGGCAATCTTTGACCATATGGCCCACCTTGCCATACCTGTAACAAGCACCAGATATTTTATAACAAACCCCCTTATGTTTCTTACCACATTCAGAATAGGGCGGTATAGAACCACTTCCCTGACTGGAACTGGTTGTCGACCATGTATTCTGCTTTTTGTTCGATGAATTATTTTTGCCTTTCTTAAACTTAAAGCCTCGCCTCTTACCACGCCACTCAGCTCCCGGTGTTTCAGTCTGTTTCAGTGCCTCGATGTTCGACTCAGCCATTATTGCTCGGTCAAGAACATCCACATACTTAAACAGTTTCAAAACATTAATTCTGTCAAGTATTTCCACATTAAGGCTGCCTTCAAACTTCCTTGCCTTCAAACTTCCTAGCCTTCTCGTAGTTAGTGTCCACCATGTGTGGTGCATATCGGGCAAGTTCAGTAAACTTTGATTCATACTCTGCTACCGACATGGTACCTTGTTTCAGTTGTTCAAATTCAGTCACCTTTCGGTCCCTGACACACTGTGGAAAGTATTTCTCAAAGAAGGCTCTCTTAAACTGAGCCCAAGTCATAACAGTGTCGGTGTCACGGACAAGCATCCACCACCTTCTAGCCTCTTCTTGTAAGGTGAAGGTAGCTAGTAGCACTTTGTGTGCTTCAGAACACAGAAAGACTTCAAACAATTTCTCGATCTCTAGGACCCATGCTTCAGCCTTTAAAGGTTCAAGGCCTCCCTGAAAGGACGGCGGTTTCATCTTGCTAAACTTTTGTGACAGAGCTATTATATCATCATTAACATTCTGTTTCGGTTGAACTGGAGGAGGTGGGAGCTGTTGGTTCTGTTGTTGTAGCCTCAAGGCCTCCGTCAACATTTCAACTATTCTTTCTAGCCTTGCCATTCTGGCCTCAGATGATTCAGTTTCATCAGTAGTTCTTGCATTCTCCATTTCACTATAGGCAATTATGGCAATTATAAACATAGACAGTTGCATACTTAACATATTAACACATTAGCACGTATATTCATGTCATGGCCACACACACTTATCAATGCTCATGCAATGCCCTATTCACTTTTCTAGAACATCCTATAGCTCATTTGGACACGTGTGTGCGGTATAACTCGTGGTTTAGTATCGCTCTGATACCACTCTGTCACGACCCAAACCCGCCCCTATGGGTTTAGCACCGTAACCGGCCAGTAATCTGTGATTACCGAAGGCCTGCTTAACAGTAATAACAGTAATATAGAGTACAGGGGCTGGCGGAAGCCAAAACAGTAATAAAAGATATCTAATAAGCTATGACAGTCTGTATGCAAAAAGACTTTCATAACATATTCACATTCAAACGATAAAGGTATATACATACAATATATACAGACATTCAGGTTATGGACCAAATCCCTACCATAACAGTACAGTAACAGTCTCATACAGTCTATACAAAACAGAAACAGAAAGGGGAAAATCTAAAACACCCCCAAGCAACCTTAGCTTGGCAACACTTGGAACCTCGCAGTAAGGCACGTTGGTTGGCTTGACAAAAAGGGAGTTTAAACCCCACGCTCCTAGCTCCGATCCGGTGCCTGGACACCTACATATATATATATATATATATATAAAATAAGCTAAAGCCCAGTGAATAACATATGCGTAAAGAGGTTAGGAATGAATGTCCTTTCAGTATTAAAAATAGCCATTTGAACAGTATATCGGTTATTCAGTCATAGCAGTCATATGTGGTATATCCCATAGCAAACAGTACAGTAGATCTTAATAGACCGAACAGTCAATTGATGGCCATCATATCAGTAAACAGTAGTGGTCCCAAACATGGGAACCGACAGAGATCTCTATGACAGTAGCAGTACAGTACAGTAACAGTAAATTGCTATAGATGCCACGAATACAGTTCGTAAATAGGACAAGCATTCATTCAGTAAGAAATATTATTTCAGAAAGCAATACAGTTGATCATTCAGAAAATATTCATGATTGGATATATCTTTACAACATTGTTACTCCCAGAGTTCTGGGCTACAGATAAGCTAGTGCGTGTCCTCGGATGTCAACCCTACACAGTTACAGGATGAACACACACTAAGTCACAAACTTGGGAATCGAAGACTTAGTCCCTACTTAGACTCAGTGTGGTTCTACATCAATATCCTCATTAAGATGTCTTAAACTAGCCCTAAGAATGCCTAGGATGGAATGAGGATGCAAAGATGCACTTTTAAACACTTTTCAAAATTTTGCTGAAACAGGGGTCTCGCTCGAGCGTGGCTTTCTCCGCTCGAGCAAACATGCAGACAAAAGGGCTCCGCTCGAGCGTGGATTCCCCGCTCGAGCGGACTGTAAAAGTACTGGATGCACGAAATTCACGCTCGATGGGCGCTCGATACCCGCTCGAGTGTGAGACACAAATCCTCTCTCGAGCGTGCATTCCCTCGCTCGAGCGAACTGTAACCACATCCAAAGTACTGGATACACGCATTTTCTGCTCGAGCGTCATTTTCCCCGCTCGAGCAGACTGCATGAACACAGGTTGTACACTCGAGCGTGAGTCCAAGTTCTGGAAATTCCATATTGAACCTTCAATCTCAAAATCAACTTTAAATATACCAAAATTGATCCTTTTGGGCTAATTTTTTGAAAAACACTTGTAAACTCATAATATGACATGTTTTGAAGATCAATTTGAGGAATCCAAGCCCAAAGGTAGTTCAATTAAACACCATTTTCAAATAAACTTCAAGAATAAGACTCAAATGTAACATGCATGAGCTTATATGAATTTAAAGCTTCAAACACAAGATCAAATGAGCCAATCCTTCCAAAAACATGGTGAATTCATGGATTATAACAATAATATGGACATGCATGCAATAATTTCCATGAAAACAACTCTAAATTTCAAGACATGCACATGCATGCATGATTCAAGCTTCAATTCAACAATTTAAGTCATATCTTGGCTCTAGACTTCAAAATTAGCATGGACCATGCAAGTCACAACTTAGATTCATAAACCAAAGGATGAATATCATACCTTAGGTGTTCAATTTCAAATATGGAAGCTCAAACATGCAATCTCTCTTCAAGTCTTCTAATTTCGAGCAAGAATTCTAGATGAACTCAATGTCTCCAACTCTCAAGCTCTCTCTCACGTTGGTCTCTTAGAGGAAGTGAAGAATGAAGCAAGACTAAGCTTCAAACAACATATGGTGAAGTGGCCCACTAGGTGGCAAAAGAGTAAATAAGTCCAACTAATGTAATTCAGCTTATTTAATCCAATTTAATCATACCAAATCAATTTTCAATTAAATATACCATAAAATCACATTAATTCTAATTAACACAAAACATTAATCAATTTCAGATTCGGCCGCCGATAAGGCCTTCAATTTGTAGTTTAAAACATAAAACATGAACAGATCATTTAACGGTCAACAGATAGAAATGCATTTAAACTACTACACTAAATCAATCAGATCAGAATTTCAGGCAATCAGTCAGTTAACATGCTTAATCATAGATTAGCACTAATCAGTGGTGAGGATTGTCACAATCTCCATTTGGGAAAGCAAGTGAGTGACAATAGCCCAGAAAGGTATGAAGATTACTTACGATTTTCTTTTATCAATCATAAATATATATACTCCTTATTGTTCCTCAAACATTCAATACTATGCCTCCTATCTTTCACTAATAGAAAGAAAGTACCACATGAATATACCATATCAATCTATAAAAACTAGCATACCACACGTGCTATGCACGCAATAAAATAATATATTATTTATTAAAAATATGATAATTATATTTTTTCTCTCGTAAATAAAATATTTTTTCTCTCGTAAATAAAATTTTCAAATGTTCCTTTACTATAATATATAGTATAGATAGATTAAAATTGTTGTATTGACAATTAATAATTAAAATTATGCTTTGTAATAAAAAAAATGATATAGTTCCAATACTTCACTATTTTAGAATAAAAATGTATGAATTTAAAAAAATTATCATATTGGTTTTTGAAAGAGAAATAATTAAAGAAATTTTAAAAACTAAATGAGTAATAAAGAATCATTGTAACATGTAAAACCACTAAATCACGGTTAAACCAACAAATCATTCAAACTAAAAATGGTTTACCTTAATCAGTTAGGTCAAAAGACCAAACACAAAAATAAATTAATTAGTTAAAACTTTTAAATTTTATTTTATTAAAATTTAAATTGTCACTAAATATGGAAAATAATCTATTAATTTAAATTCAAAATTGACACAATATAAATTTAAAATTATAATAATCTATCTCATAATTTATAAGTTTTAATACAAATTTAAAATTATCATAATTATCTCATAATTTTTGTGTTAAGGATTTGTAAGAATGACATTAAAACATATTGAATTGAAACATGTACAACACTACAATTATAATTATCTTATAATTAATTAATAAAACTTCTAAAATTTAAACTATGTTGAATTGAAACATACACAATACTACAATATTAAATGAGATAGGAGTATAAGATTCATTTTATATGAATAAAACAACTCATTTTTTTCCTTATTTTCCCGATGTGGGATTATCAAATAAAAGTGAGCCAATAGATATTTTCTTAATTGTTTAAAATTAAGAAAATTAAAAAAAAAAAATTAATATTAGATATTTAAACTCTCACAAGACTCCTCACTAAATGAATAAGAGTATAAGATTTCACTTTATATGAATAAAACAACTCATTTTTTCTCTTCTTTTCCATATGTGGGATTATCAAATAAAAATATAAAATCGCTAAAATTCGCGGTTAAACCAACAAATTAATCAAATAAAAAATGATTTAGCCTAATCGGCTAGGTCATAATTAATTAATTAAAACTTTTAAAATTTAAACTATATTCAACTAAAACATGCACAACACTACAATATTAAATGGAATGAGAGTATAAGATTCACTTTATATAAGTAAAACAACTCATTTTTTCCTTATTTTCTCGATGTGGGATTATCAAATAAAAATTAGCAAATAGAGATTTTCTTAATTGTTTAAACTTAAGAAAATTAAGAAAATTAATATAAGATATTAAAACTCTCACAAGGTTTCTCACTAAATGAGATGAGAATATAAAATTTAGTTTATATGAGTAAAACAACTCATTTTTCCCTTATCTTTACGATGTGAGATTATCAAATAAAAGTATAAAATCGCTAAAATCACTGTTAAACTAACGAATTAATCAAATCAAAAATGATTTAACCTAAAGGGTTAGGTCATATTTAATTAATTAAAATTTTAAAATTTAAACTATATTGATTTGCAACATACACAATATTACAATATTAAATGAGATGGGAGTATAAGATTCATGAGTAAAACAACTTTTTTCTTATTTTTTCGACGTGGGATTATCAAATAAAAGTTAGTCAATTGAGATTTTCTTAATTGTTTAAAATTAAAAAAATTAATATGAGATATTGAAACTCTCACAAGGCTCCTCACTAAATGGGGTGCGAATATAAGATTTACTTTATATGAGTAAAACAATTCATTTTTTTCTTTCTTTTCCCAATGTGAGATTATTAAATAAAAATAATTATTTAAAATTAAGAAAATTATAATGAGGATTTGAAACTCCTAAAAAATTTCTCACTAAAAAATCCCTTTTCCTTATATATATATAGATTAATCTTGGTTAACATATGCCCAAAGAAGTAACTAATTGGCATTAATTACCTTTACTTGTATGGAGATATTGAACAAAAGTAGAAGAAAAATTAGGACATATAGTACAGCTCAAAGTATAAATAAATTTAATATTTTTCAAGAAGCTAATAAATGTGATATATTTATTTTATATGGACAAAATTATCCCATTTTGAGGCAGGAAATTGATAATAAAATTATAGTAAGAAATTGATAATAAAATTATTAACTATTACAATGTAGTGTTAAAAAATAAAAAATAAAAAACTTTCACGTGAGAGCTCTGCCAACTTTTACAATAAAGGCTTGGATAAATTATATTAAACCCTTTCAAAGTATTAACCATTTATATTTTACTCACTTAATATTTTAAACTCAACAATTATTCTCCTCAAACTATTTGAATTTGAATATTAAATTTTTTTATTAGATATTTAGATGAAAAATTATCAAGTACTGTATACATAATGATTATATAAAATTTTATGACCAAATTACCTTATTTTATTTTTTGTAAAAATTTGATATAATCATCATGTACATAACACTTGACAATTTTTCATCCAAATATCTAACAGAAATACCTAATGTTCAAATTCAAATAGTTTGAGGGAAGTAGTTATTAGGTTTAAAACATTAGGAAGATAAACTGTAAATGGTAAATAATTTAAGGGAGTTTAATATAATTTACCCTTGTTTTTAATTTAATTTATTTTATTTTTTATTTTATTTGTTGTACTCTATCTCATTATTTTTATAACAATTTAATTATATTTTTAATTTTACTCTATCTCATTATTTTTTATAACAAGTTAATTCTAATTAGAAAAAAAATTAATTGGAAATTATTTTTGTTTGGTTGAATTTTAAAATTTTATTTTATAAAATTAAAAATTAATTTGAAAAAAATAAATACAAAACAATATGTTTTAAAATTTTCAAAATTATTTTTTTGCCAAAAAAATCATATAAAAAAAAGAAGGGTGAAAAGACCCCCCAAAAAAAAAAAAAAAAAAAAACAACAAATGATGAAAGGCTAAAATAAAGGGAAAGAAACAAGGTAATTTGGTCTTATAAAAGTATTATTTAATTTAGACAGTTTTTAAATTTGTATTATTTTCTATATAAGTAGAGATAGTTGTACAACTCCGCCAGAGTAGTTAACAACTCCGCCGGTCCCAAGCCCGGGTTAAGGAAGAGGGTTGTGTGTTAGGTAGCCGACAGCTAACACGTAAAAAAAGCCGTTCGGATCCCTTATGAAAATGAATCCTACTTTGAATCGTTTAAATGTTAGGTCGTTACTCTCAAGTATCGCGTTGCGCTTGCCTCCGGGTGTTTCGAAAAGTGAGCAAGAGGCATCACATCGACACCTGGGTGTAGTGAAAAATGGGCAAAGGTTTCCGCATCTTTTTGGACGAGCGCGGGTAAAGAAACTAGTCCAAGACTACATGTTTATGGTAGCTACTTAGAATATAGGAACCTTAACTGGTAAGACGATAGAATTGGTAGATGTTATGATTAGGAGGAGAGTTAGTATAGCTTGCGTACAAGAAACTTAAGTGGGTGGGTGAGAAAGTTAGGAAAATTGAGGATATCGATTTTAAACTGTATTATAGTAGTAAGGACAGATGCAAGAATGGGGTAGGAATCATAATTGCCAAGGGTCTGGTGGAGAATGTAGTGGCAGTCATTAGGAAACGGGATAGGATTATGTTAGTTAAACTAGTTATTGGAGGGAATATAGTGAACGTTATTAGTGCATACGCCCCTCAAGTAGGATTAGATGATCAGACTAAGAAAGATTTTTTGGAGCAAACGGATGAGATCTTACAAGAGATGCCCGTAGGAGAAAACCTGGTTATAGGTGGAGATTTTAATGGCCATGTAGGCATAGATAAACTAGGCTATGAAAGGGTGTATGGTGGATACGGTTTTAGTGACAGAAATGAGGCTGGAGAGAGTATCTTAGATTTTACGTTGGTTTTTGACCTGGTGGTGGCCAATATTATGTATAAGAAAAGGGGGGAGCATTTGATAACTTTTAAGAGTGGGTCAGTTAAAAGCCAAATAGATTACTTCTTAGTGAGAAAAGTGGACCGCCTAAAATGCAATGATTGTAAGGTGATTTCTGGAGAGAGAGCCTAACCTCTCAACATAGGATTTTGGTACTAGATTTATGTTTTAGAGGGCAATACCAAGTTAGGAAGGATAGTGGGCGTTGTAGGATGAGATGGTGGGATCTAAAAGGGGATAAACTAGAAATATTTAAGAATATAATAGATAAGGAAGGTACTTGGGACTTGGAAGATGATGCTAACACTATGTAGAACTCGATGGCCAATTGTATGAGGAGAATCTCAAGGGAAGTGCTTGGAGAGTCGAAAGGGACGGGACCCAGCGCTAGGAAAACTTGGTGGTGGAGGGAAGAGGTTCAAGCGGTAGTTAAAGCAAAGACAGAGTGTTTTAAAAAGTGGCAGAATGATAGAACTGAGGAAAACCTTAAGAGCTATAGATTGGCTGATAAGGAAGTCAAAAAAGTAGTGAGAGAGGCTAAGTTGAAAGTTTATGATGACCTATACACTAGACTAGATAGTAAAGAATGAGAGAAGAGAGTATACAAACTTGCTAAGATACGGGAGAAGAAAATAAGAGATTTTAATCAAGTTAAGTGCATCAAGAGTGAGAATTTTAAGGTATTGGTGAAGGATAAAGAGATCAATGGAAGATGGAAGAATTATTTTGAGAAACCATTAAATGAGGAACATGGAGGTATGGCAATAGGGGAAGAAATGGCTAGTAATACGATAAACCAAGACTATAGGTTTTATCGTAGGATTAGGAATTTTGAAGTGGAGATTGCATTTAAGAAGATGAAATCAAATAAAGCTTTAGGACCCAATGATATCCCTATTGAAGCTTGGAAGTGCTTGGGTAAAACAGAAGTTGCTTGGTTGACTAGGTTGTTTAGCAAAATTTTGTTAACTAAGAATATGCTAGATGAGTGGAGGAAGAGTATTTTAGTGCCAATATATAAGAACAAAGGAGATGTCCAGAATTGCAACAACTATAGAGGAATCAAGCTAATGTGCCATATAATGAAAGTGTAAAAAAGGGTGATGGAACGCTGATTGCGAGATATAACAGAGGTGTCAGAGAATCAATTTAGGTTTATGTCCGGCAGGTCAACAATGGAAGTCATTTATCTTTTGAGGAGAGTAATAGAAAAGTATAGAGAAAAGAAAAGAAAAGAAAATAGACATTCATATGGTGTTTATCGACCTTGAGAAAGCATATGATAGAGTGCTTCAAAATATAATATGGTGGGTGTTAGAGAAGAAAAGGGCGACAAAAGGTTACATTAATGTGATTATAGACATGTATGAAGGGGTGGTAACCACTATTAAATCGCCTGCTAGAGAGACAAATGAATGTCTTATCACTGTTGGGTTACACCAATGATCTATCTTAAGCCCTTACCTTTTTGCTTTAGTTATGAATGAGTTGACGAGAAATATTCAAGATGACGTGCCATGGTGTATGCTTTTTGCAGATGATATCGTGCTAGTGGATGAGACTAGAGAAGGAGTTAATACAAAGTTGGCGATTTGGAGAAAAGCTCTTGAATCTAAAGGTTTCCGGATAAGTAGAAATAAGACAAAGTACATGGAGTGTAAATTTAGTAACAATAACAACGAAAGCAGAGGATAAGTAAAGAATGAGAACCAAGAATTTCTTAAGAGTGAACATTTTTGTTATTTAGGGTCGATTATCACAACAACGGGGAAAACTGATACGGATGTGGCCCATAGGATTAAGGTGGAATGGTGTAAGTGGAGAAGTGCATCTGGGATACTGTGCGATAAACGAATATCCACTAGACTAAAAGGTAAGTTCTATAGAATGGATATTAGACTAGCGATGTTGTATGGGACGGAGTGTTGGGCAACCAAGAAACAACATGTAGATAAGATGAGTGTAGCTGAGATGAGGATGCTAAGGTGGATGTGTGGCAAGACTAGACAAGGTAGAATTAGGAATGAGTGTATTCGGGAATGTGTAAGAGTAGCACCGATAGAAGATAAGTAAAGAGAGAATCGATTAAGATGGTTTGGTCACATTCAACGGAGACCAACAGAGGCAGTAGTAAAGAGATGCGATGCTGTAACGGTAAAGGGGAGTGTTTGGGGACGGGGTGAGCCTATATTAACGTTGGCTAACGTTGTAAATAGAGATATGAATCTACTTAATTTGACTAACGAAATGGCTTTTGATAGGGCCGCCTGGAGAAGAAAGATTCATGTAGCCGACCCCATTTGATGGGACTTAAGGCTTGGTTTGATTTGGTTTAGAGATAGTTGTACCTATTTAATGCATCTTTAACATATGCCCTCAGAGGATATGTTAACAAAAACCTAGGTTAAATTACACTCGTAATCTCTATAATTTGTTTTTAGGTTTCGTTTGGCATGTGCTTGTTTTAGCTTAAAAGTTAAAAAATTACTAAAAAAATCAAAAAGCCTATAACCTATATCAAAAAGTTAAATATTCTCTTTTCTCTCTACTTTTTGCACATCTTTTCATAAAAAATCAAAAAGTCATTCCAAGCATACTAGTTTTTTTCCCTCATATTTTAGAAAAAAAGCTAAAAAATTATTAAAATAACATATTTCCAAACGAGACCTTAGTATCAATTTGATGCATGCAGTTTTAAATACATCAATTTTATCCTTAAAATTTTCACATTGTGTCAATTTAATGTAATCGGTAAGGTCATCTTAAAATTTGGATTGTAATCATGGGGGCAAACTAGTCCGTTTACTCATCAAAATGGTTGGTGGTTGACATCCAATTTGAAAATTGTCCATTTCCTTTTAAATGAACCATTTTCTTTTAATTCTGTGTAATTTTTTAATAGATGTAATCAATTGGATTAATGTAATCGATTAGACTATTAAATTAGCATAATGTGAAAAATTAAATGACAAAATTGATACAGTTAAAACTATGAAAATAAAAATTGACACAAGAAACAACTTTCATGAATCATATATATAATTTACCCTATTTATTGTTTTGAATTTATCACTAATTTGAGAAAAGTAACTTGATTGAATGTTTCAATGGTTGGTTTGTCTAAGTAGGAGCAAAGGGAAAAAACATAAATTTGGTTCATGGAAAAGACCAATGATCATCAAAGGGCTAGGGATTGTTTGTGGGATAGAGCTAGCCATGTTTGTGATGTTCATTGCACTCTTGATTTGGTCTTTCTCTGCTCACTTGCACATCTTCTTCTCTGATGTCGACCGACAAGCAATGCAAAAGGGCGATAAAATGTAAGGAACACCTTTCCAAAAACCAATAATAACTTATGTAAAAAAAATAAATAAATGTATGATTCAGATTTATTATAATTTTTTTTAATTGCATATTAAATTTTTTGGTGCACTTTTCTACACACTTGTTATGAGTAACTTATATAATTTGTCTCTCTAGTTTCAGCGATATTTCACTTGGATGCCTATTTGTTTCAATTTCATCTATGTAAATCTCACACTTTTAATTGCATTTCCGTCAATTATCGTTAACATTTTGAACCGAAAAAAGATCATATGAAAATTTTAATAATTCTTAACAAAGAAAGATAAATGAATAAATTTCATATATGATCTTCATATTTCTTTTAAATTCTAGTTTAATCGCTTTAGTTTTAAACTTGTCATTCATTTGTCTAAAACAATAATAGCAATTGATGGAATTATCATATTGAAATGTAAGTGGAAGTGGAAGTTTGAGGTTTTAGATTTATGAAATTGAACATATTTAACCTAATACTATATTGATTCAGGAAAAGGGAGGGGGAAGGCAATACCCCTTTCATAGAGGAAAATCTAAAAACATCAAAATTTTTAGACATACTTTGTTTTTAGAATGATGTAATAATTCTGTACATTTTTCTATTTATACATCAATTTTGTTTTGTTTTATTATTTATTTTTTTGATATCATGTTAGAGAAATGGTGGTTTTGGCAGATGGGAGGTTAAATTGGATAGAGTGGGTCTAACACTAGGCCTAGTTGGGAACATATGCCTAGCATTTCTATTCTTCCCAGTGACACGTGGCTCATCATTATTGCCTCTTTTTGGTCTCTCGCTAGAGGCTAGCATCAAGTATCATATTTGGCTTGGACACATTACCATGGTCCTCTTCACCTCTCATGGTGTCTTCTACATCATCTATTGCGTTGTTACAAACAGGTTTTCAGAGGTAATACTTAACCATTTTTCTTTTCTTCATAATTAAATCATCATTATTAGCAAGTCACAAGTGCAACAAAACAAATTAATTGGTTGCGTTTTTGTCCTTTTTTTTTTTTTTTGTTTGGAGAATTCAACGAATGGGCTTTAAAAATTGTTTTAGAAACAACCTACTTTTTAAGAAAACGCTAAAAAGTTGTTTTGGATTTTTCAAAACTGTTTTTGCACGATAAAAAGTGGGTATTTTCAAAATTTAGTTATTTTGTTTCCTAAAACACATTAAAAAAGTTTAAATGAATATCAATAGAAATTATGTACCAAATTTAGTCTCGTGATTCTTATTGTGATGGTGGCATTTATGCAATTAAATATCATTTTAGTAAGCATTTTGTTTTAAAATGATAAGTTTTAGTATAAACACATCATTATATATATATATATATATATATTATATTTGTATATTATTACTGTTTCTGCCATTGGACAATACTATTTTTACAAAACTTATATAAACAATTTTTCACGAGAATGATGTGACAGTGATAATTTTATAAATTAAATGTTATTTTATTGGCCACACTTTTTAAAATAACAAGTCATAATATAATTATATCATTTTGTATACAAATTTTGTATTATTCTTATTTGTATATTATTACTCTCATTTGGTTTAATTATCCACCAACTCAAGTGACCTCAAAACATTGGCTTCAGACCCTAGGTTAGGTCACAAACAAACAAACAGAGCCTAAACCAGAGCCTAAACTTTGTTTCGCAGAAATCTCCATCATGAGTAGTCCTAAATTCTTAGGCTTCATTCATTGAACCTTTGTTAGTTACCGTCCTAGAATTTGAGGTTGTTTGGTCTGTTAAATTTACTTAGGCTGTGCTTGAATTTAATGAGAAAGGAAAAGGAAAAGAAAATCGTTTCATTCACTCTTTTCTTTCATATTTTATTCTTTTTGTAAATTTCTACCCAAATTATTGATCTGAACACAATCTTATAAAACCAAAAAAGAATTGAGCAAAAAGCACATAAAACGAATGGTTGTGTATCATCCTCAATAAGGTGGCCATATCTCCATTGTCATCTTCTTTGGTTGTAGCACTACTTTGGAGGTTTGTTTTGATTTTGGCAACAGAAGCAAATTTATTGCGTTAAACAAATAAAAAAGCAAAAATTTGAAATTTGCGTTTGTTTGTTGCATTTTGGGTTTTCCCACACCCTTTAATCATATAATTTTTGGAATCATTTTGGTCCCTCCCCTTGTGAAAGGAGCACTTTTATCATAAATTAAAAGAATGATTATATATTATTTTTTTTATACATTTTTCTTGTTATTTATTTATGAACGTAACTTTACTATAAATTAAATGGTGGCATTTATACAAACATAACTTTTATAAAAACAAATTCATAGCTCATATAAAATGACACACTATTATGTATGAAATTTTTGTAAAAATATTCATTTTGCATAGCATTGTCTATGTTTGGAACCAAAAATGAGTATCACATTCTTAGAAATCTCATTCTCAATAATACCATATGTACGTAATTTCATTCTTGTGTTTGAATAATTCAAGAATTTTATTCAACAAAAAAATATATTTTTTAGATTTTTGTTAATCTAGAAAATTGAGTTAAGCTGAATTCAAAAATCAAAAACCACATTCTCAATTCAACCATATCCAAATAGTGAATTTATAAAGACTGAAAATTATATTTTCATTTCTTTCAAAATCCATGTTATCCAAACATATTGGCATAAACTTTGAATTTTGAAATAGAATATTATTAGCACCCAGTTGGTTGGGTGAGTGACGCATAACATTAAAAAACCTTGAATTGCATACAATGAAGTGAATTGGGCCCAACTTTCTTTTTAGTTCTTTTTAGGTACAAGGGTTTTTTTTGTTTTTTTTCTTTCAAGGTAAGTGAGCCCGACTTTTAATGAGTCTCATACACTACTTTATAGTTCAAAATTTAAAAATTGAATGATTGTATTATATTGTTTGCAACAGAAAATCATAACAGGATTATTGCAGGAAAAAAAATGATAGAGAGAATTCAAGTCCTCTCAAAGTTGTCCTATTCATCTATGTAATTTTGAAATTTCATCTTAGAACAATCTTAATCTTGTGTTGAAAATTAAATTCTTTTCTTTTCTTTTCTTTTCTTTTCTTGATGCAATGCAGATGCTCAAGTGGAGTACCATTAGGGTATCAAATGTAGCTGGAGAACTATCTTTGCTATTTGGTTTGTTATTGTGGGTAACAACCTACCCTCGGATAAGGCAAAAAATGTTTGAACTCTTCTTTTACACTCATCACTTGTACATTCTCTTCATGATTTTCTACATTTTCCATCTCGGCTTCTCTTATTCCTTCACCATTCTTCCCAGTTTCTATCTCTTCATGGTCGATCGGTTCTTGAGATTCTTAAAATCACAACAAGGCATTTATTTAGTTTCTGCTCGGGTCATGTCGTGTGAAACTGTGGAGCTCAACTTTTTCAAGAGTCGAGGTAAAACTATAAACTATACTTAATTTGATGCCCTTTTTTTATGATCATTGATATGCATATTAGTAGACACGTTATTACTGTACATAAAGTGCAATTCTAACAATATTGAATTCATCCTAGATGAAGTTTATAACAAGGGCGGGGCTACATGTATGTGCATGATGTTAGATGACAACACCATTAAAATTTGAAGAAAGGAAAATTATAAATAATGGTACGAGGAGTTTTACAAAATGAATCTAATGGTCAATGATTGTGCGTCCTGGTTTTGTTTTCACTTCTCTTTTCTTATGATTATTTTGGACAATTTGAACTAAAAAAGAGCTTTAAAAGCTGACATTTTAGTTTTTTTGGACTTTTTTTTAGCTTTTTTGTATAAAAAATATAAGAAGTGATGTGACCCAAAATGAGTTAAAAGCTGGCTTTTAACTTTTTATTTGCTTGCCAAATGACCCCCAAGTCATAGCACTAGTAGACAACGGGGGTGTTTGGTGGGGCTTTTTTAAGCCAGTTTATGGCTTCTGGCTTTTAAAAAGTTATTTTGAACTGTTTGGTTAAACTTATTTCAAACAGCTACTGATTCTAACAACTTATTTTAAGTCAAAAAAGTTGATTCTGAGAAACTGCTCACCCCTTGCTTCTGATTATCAGCTTCTGCTATGGACATGTTAATTCACGGTTATACTCTTAGGTTTTTTTATTTTTTATTTTTTTAAAAATAGAAAAAGACTCAAATAGACTATAAAATATTATTATTATTTTTTATGAAAAATGTAGACAAAAAGTGAATAATAAAAAATAAAAATTAATTGAAAAAGCTACACACAGCTTATTTAACAAACACTACTCAGTAACTTAAATCTATAATCCAACAATTATACCAAACAGATTAACAACTTCTGATTAAAATCATAATCTATAATCTGTTAAGCTATAAATCTGTTTTAACAGCTACACCAAACAGCACCAACATTGTGTACTGCCATATGATGACATTGTTTTCACTGACTATTTTTCATAATTATTTTTGGACAATTAACATTGTTTCCACTTACAATTTTCATAATTATTTTGGACACCTTTAAAAAAAAAAAATGAGAAAAGAAAAGAACCTTTAAAATGTCAATTCTTTTTATATATAGACATGACATATGGACAATTTTTATTAACTTGTGTTAAGCTCTTAACCTTGGCCTTGGGCGTTGAGGCTACTGGCCAACATTTTGTGCACTGCCATCGGTGGACCAATCTTGACCCTCATTGGGTTAGTTTTAATGTTTGCTTAGCGCACACTTTGAACTATCTTTCTCTATAGTATTATGTTTCTGTGTTTTATTTTTACATACAATTTAATAAATTTGAATTACTTTTATCCATGTCAAAGGAAATATATAATATTATAGTATATTATGTCAAAATTTTAATATATTTTGTAAACTAAAATCTACTCCACTAAATGATGTGTTGTTAAACGACTCCATTAAATGAAAATTCTAATTACACCACTGGTTTATAATCCATCAAGATGAATGCAAGTATTGACTTTACTGTAATCAATGCAATTTCTAGAAAAAAAAATTTAAAAATCCTCACTTTGGTTTTGTTTTCAAAATATATTTTTTGATTTTTTTATTTATGAGAAAATAGAAACTAATATATTTTTTCCTCAAAAAAAAAAAAAGGAAAAAAAAAATGTATACAAACGATGAGTTTTTTTTTTTTTCTTTTTTTTTTTTTTTGCAAGTTTATTCTTACTTTAAAAAAATTCAAAAAACATATTCCGACATTTTTTTTTTTGGATCAATATTCCGACAATTTGAAGCACCTCTTTAGTAGGATTTTATTTTATTTTCATCTTGTGCAGCTTTGAGTTACACTCCAACAAGCATTATCGTCATAAATGTGCCCTCCGTTTCAAGACTACAATGGCACCCTTTCACCATTAGCTCAAGTAGTAATCTCGAACCGGACGAGCTAAGCATCATCATAAAAAATGAAGGAAGTTGGACTGAGAAGCTCTATCAGATGCTTTCTTCACCATCTCCGGTGGATCGACTTGGCATGTCCATTGAAGGACCTTATGGATCTATTTCAACTGATTTTCTTAGGTATGTGCAAAATGTGAATATATATGGGTGTGTTTCTCCTATAATTAATTGCATTTTTGGTGTCTAACGGTTGCATTTTGTGTCATTTCAGTACCTAACATTTTACTGTGTCAGATTGGGAAAGATCTCACTCTATTAATTTTGATAATGAATATTGCCAAAGTCACCCATCTGAACCATTTTAGCACACATCTAATACTTTAAAGTCCAAACTGAACATAATTAAAGTGTTGGAGATCAAATGAACCAAAACAATTGGCCCTTACTTCTATGGTGTGCATTGGTGACTTGGTATATATACAAATTGTGGTTGCAGGCATGACATGCCTGTGATGGTTAGTGGAGGCAGTGGCATTGCTCCATTCATCTCCATCACGCGCGACCTCGTCTTCACAACCTCAAACCTAAAATCCACCACCACTTCACAAATTCTTCTCATCAGTGCATTCAAATTTTCATCCGACCTCGCCATGCTAGACCTTCTCTTTCCACATTCCAAAACCCCATCTGAACTTCTCAACTTCGAACTCCACATTGAGGCCTACATAACAAGAGAAAAACAACCCATATCAGAGAACGAACAAAAGCCCCTCCGACCATCCGGTTCAAGCCTAATCCCTCGGATGCACCCTTGTCTCCCACTTTAGACCCCAATGGTTGGCTCTGGCTGGGTGCAATTGTGTCATCATCTTTCATCGTCTTCCTTCTCTTTCTTGGGGATTCTTACGTGGTTCTATATTTACCCTGTCGATCACAACACGAATAGGGTTTACTCGCACACTTCGCAAGCTATGTTGAATAGGGATGCCGACTGTAGACGCGCCCGCGGGCCTCATGCTACAGTTCGGACTCGATTTGTGTCACGGTTCTTAATCTGAACCAAAGAGTCCAAATTTGGCAAATCGTTTTGAGAAACAGATTTTTGAAAAAGTAGTGCCAAACATGGACTGCTTTGCCAGATACAGAGTCGCCACCTAAATATTTTTAAAATGGGGAAATTTAGGAAACCCTGACTCGGTGCCGAAGGCCACATGTCCGTCATCACCGGAGTTGTCTCGGCTCGGGAGCTTGGGTACGATCGGGGAAGGTCAGCTATGAGCACCCCCTTTCGCCCGGTCCGAAGACCAGCCTCTACTAACTGTGATATCTGATTTTGAAAACATTATGCGTTCTTAAACCAATTATTAGCCTATAATTACTATGTTGTGCGCGCAGCAAACAAGTATAGACCAAATCGCCCAAATTGGAACAAAACATTTCATGTTTGTTTTAAAAAAATGATTTGCTACTCGCAAGTAGACTAAAATGTGGATTTTGCCACCCTCAAGTGGGCTTAAGACTCTACTCGTAAGTAGGCTAAAACACGGATTTCAACGAGTTTTTCCAACTCAAGCGATCCAACCTTCACCCACAGGCATTCAAGCAGTTTATAACACATAAGCATCTAACCATATGTCAAGCATGCTATCATGGCAACATTCACACTCATGTGATATGCTAAAGCAGAAATACTTACATCGTACTCCGTGCCAAAACAGTAAACTAGTTAGCAAAACATGCGTGTCCTAGTTCATGCTAAATTGTCTAATGCAACACATACAGGATGCAATTAGATAGGCTCGGCTAACCTAAGCATGGCATATGAAATGCGATCAACTATCACATATTCAATTTTTGAATTGAAGTACAAATGCAGTTAGCGTGATGTACCGAGCCTAATGCATGCAATACAAATGCATGGATGCACACATGCATAGCATAAGGTATGCTAAATTAAACGTGCCCCAATCTACCATCATAAGCAGGTAAATAAAAGGAAAGAAAGACGTGAGGTTGGAAGACATACACACACTCACGCACACTTATTACAGATTTGCCCTCGCTCGGAGGGACCGAATAAATATTACAAATTAATTAACTACGCAAGCTAATTAATATTACAAATTAATATAACTTAATTAACAAATTAAATTAAGCTAAGAAAACAGATAAACCGCCTCGGGGCGAGGGCCAGATGCAACACATGCTCGGACTGGCTCGGAATCGCACTGCCATGCATAGTTTGCCTCTGTGTTTCCTTCCTTCACTCCTCTGGAGGCTGTCAAAACCTCAGAACTGCATCCCTGGACACTGGGGAGTGCCACTGGCTGAGTGGAATTACCATCGGCAGTGGTGTGTGGCCATCGCACAAAATGAAGCTGTCGGCAGAGTAATTGTTGCCGGTCGGCACATTACACTGCCGTCGGCAGAGTGTTCCTGCAGAATCTGCAAATGACAGCAACGAGGCAAGCAAAGCATGCAGCACAATCAAGGCATATATGCCACCAACCATGTCCTCTTATCATGATAATGACTCAAAGGGCATGTGCCTCGATTTTCCGGACCATCAATCACGCATTTTCCATGCATGATGGCCCAAAGAATCAAAGTATCAACTTTGATTTCAAAAGCAATGCAAGCCAATCAACCAAACAAGCCCAATTCTATCATCGAGTCAAGGAACCAAGGCATGCATGCAGAGATTGTCAGATGCAAGACCTAAAGCATACAAAGCTAAGGATGCCAACATGGCCATGGCAACTACTTATGCAAGCATTACAAGCATACATATGGCAATGGCAAAAATGGAGTGCAAAAGATGGTCTTAAACATGAGTTCGGAGCTCTAAAATAGGCCTAAAACAGTACCATAATGCTAGAAATGGGGGGCCAAATTCATGTCTCCAAGCACCTAAATTGAAGGGCCAACACTTAAGCAATCAAAATTGCACAACCCTCAAAAACACATTTGAAAGGGAGAATCATGGACTAATTAACATCAATATAAGCATTGAAATCATGCTAAAACCGATGGTGGCCAAACCAAGAATACATCAAGTCAAATATGCAGATAAAATAGCCCAAGTGTTCAACAGCAAACCAATGGGGCAATTGAACTACACTTTAAGTAAGACCAAACATGGGCATGAAAGAAGGACCTAAAATTCAGAGTTTAGCATGGTTAAAACAAGCTATAAAAGGACTACTTAGATGGCATCTAAGTACTCAAAAAACAAAGCAATGCATAAACAACCAAAACATGAGACCATTGCTACACAAGCTTCCAAAGCATTAAAGAGGCATGCAAGGCAATCAAACAAGCATGGAAATGGGACTGAAATTAACATGTGGGTGGACCCCAAAATCACCAAATTCGGAGCAAGATGTTCATGCTTAACATGCACATTACTCAAGGCCAAACAAGCCAAATACAAAGGAGCTTATATCAGCATGCAAAAATCAACTCCAAACACTCTAAGACTAAGCCTAAAACATCTCCAAACAAAGGCTAACAACCTAAGACATGTTAAGGCATAACAAGGCATTACAAGGAACTATACTAAGCATGCATGGAGTACAAACCGATTTAAAATCATGTTATATTATGGATATATAAGCATGAAAAACAACCTAAACATGCTCACACACACTCAAGCATAATGCTCTCTCTCAAGAGGCCAAAACATGCCCTTTCAAGGACAACAAGGATAAGGAGAGGGGGTGGCCCTCTCCTTTTGGAGACTTCAAGGCACCATCTCCACCACTGAAATCCCTCAAGATTTCAGTGGTGAAGAGGCCCAAACCCCAAAGTCTCGAAACTTGCATAAAATAGCACAAAATGAGGCCTTTCAAGGCCTAAGAGGGATCAAACACCTCCAAACCACAAAACACTCTTAATAAACAACCAAGAGGGCTTAAAAACAGGACTTTTTTGTATTATACACTAAGCTCAAAAACGAATTTAAGACAGGTATAAATAAGGTGCAAAAATGGGAAATAAAGGGGTGAGATTCTTACCCTTGAAGCCTTTTTCAACAAAGATGCTCCAATGGCCCTCCTTGGCTTGAAATCAGCTTCAAAACCTCAAAATCAGTCCCTTAGAACCTCAGTTCCAAGAGGAAGGTGAAACACTAGGTGCTTGTGTGCAATAGTATGGACTAAAACACACACAAGAGCACAAAAGAGAGAGAAAGAGAGATAGAATGTATATCTAACCCTAACCCTAGAACTCAAACCCTAACAATGGCTGTATAAGCTCTCAAAATATCTTAAGTGTCTCTCCCCTTCAACCCAAGAGACCAAGCCTCTCTCTATATGGCACTTCTTGTCTCAAGAGAGCCTCTCCTCTCTATATGGCACTTCTTGTCTTGTAAAGCTTACAAGATAAGCTTCATAAGAGGGAGAAAAAGGCAAGACAACTGTCTTAAAATATCTGCAAAAGCAGATGCACAGTAATCGGCCGGCCAAAAATGCCATCTTGGCCAAAAAGAGTGCCGGCCGGCACTAAAAAGTGCTGACCGGCAACAAACAGTGCCGGAACCCAGCCGGTGGCCTGTAGCCACTGCCAGTGGTGGGTGGGGATGGTCTACTTTAGGCAAATTAGTTCCTTAAGAAACTTGAACTCGAGGTGTTAACGCCCCAAAATCACCAAATGGCGTCACACTAAACGGTCGAGTTCGGAGATCCTGAGGAGGGCACGCGAGCCGAGACCTCCGGGAACTCCAAACGAACACAAACATGGATAATCACCGAGTGTTCAAACGGTGACGTCCAAGTCTTGAGGACGGTCAAAAATGGGGTGTCTACACCGACACACTGTGAAGCTAAGAAAAATCGCCGACCAAAAGATCGGCACAATCACCGACCCAAGTGTTGCCAACTAACTTTTCGGCAAAATCACATTATATATGAAACGGATATTGATGTTTTGACACTAGTTACTCGGCAGTGCATCAACTTTACTCGGCAAGATTATTCGATCATTATTAATTCAACATTATGCATGATCATTATTCGGCCGTGCATCAACTTTATTCGGCTAAGCAACGTTATTTGTCAACTTAATGTATTGTCAAACTTTATGCAACAACATTGGCCACAATATTCGGCAACTTTATTCGCCTAACAACATTATTTGGCAAAACAATTGCCCACTGGAACATCTTAGTCAATTTTCCGCTTTCCAATTGGGGCACACCAGCCAATCATCATCTCGGCACCTTTGATATGCATGCATACTCGGCCAACTTGGTACAAACATTACAACGACATTTACTTGAGTTACACACTCCCGCTCCTTTTCACATCGCTCCAAGCAAGCGGCAATTTTGGGGAATTACATTACACACTTGGCAGTCGGCCGTTAGCACTTGGTAGTCGGCAATTCACATTTGGCAATCAGTTCGCATATTGTTGTGCGCCGTCATTTTACCAAAGGCTAATCTTCCCTGCAACATAGGGCAATGGGAATCTACATTCCTTCCGACTAACACCTATCATTCGAAAGCAATGAAGCAAGTCTACCTTGGACTAAACGCAAACCGAGCAACTCGGCAATTAAATACCTTGGACTAAATGCAAACTGAGCAACTCGACAATTAAATAGTTGGCCCAATATTTACTTGGCAATTCTTTACAAGCGGAGCAATATTATGGGTGATTAACACGTCCACCTTATTCGGTACAGGATGCATTATTCAAAGTCCTTGCCATATTGGCACTTGATTGCCTCTTAAAATCAACAAAAGTCTCCGAGTATAGCGCAATCTTCGCACTCAGCACAGAGCGCCATTAACAAAGGCCTACACCCATGCCTGGGGGTTAGAATACCGAGGCCTACACCCATGCTCGGGGATTAGAATACCGAGGCCTACACCCATGCCCGGGGGTTAGAATACCACGGCCTACACCCTTGCCCAGGGGTTAGAATATCGCGGCCTACACCCTTGCCTGGGGGTCATAATATCACGACCTACAACCCTTGAAAGTGTAATTCTGTAGACACCCCATTTTTGACCGACCTTAAGACTTAGACGTCACCATTTGAGCGCTTGGTGATGTTGCATAATGTGCTCGTTCAGAAGTTTCAGAGTCGCGGCCGTGAGCCCTACCTCCGGATTTCCGAACCCTCTTCTGTGCCTTGTCTCGGTTTGCGAACCAGGCTCGGTTTTCTTTGTTTCTTTTCCTGAGGGGAGGGAGAGGTCCCATAGACCATCTCTCAGGGGCCATGAGCTACATTTTGTGGCCGTAGGCCATTTTTCCCATTTCGGAGCCCGGTTTCCCGTTTTTCGGGACCGTTGGCCGTGTGCCTCGGTTCGGGACCGCTTAACCATCTCCGTTTGGTCTAAATTTTGGCATACTTCCTTTTTTCTCCCTTTCAAGGGACACTGGGGTCTGAGAAACCCACTTCGTGGCCGAATGCCACTTTCGGTGCTTAACAGCCCATTTTCGGGACCTCGAACTGCGCGTTTTGGCCCCCGAACATTCGTTTTGCAACGGTTTTCGTTCATTTTTGGCAGGTACCTCTGTTTTATCACCAGGGAGGTCACTGAAGGGTGGAAGGCTAGTAATTGTTGCAGCAACCAGTTATCTCTCCTCCGTAGCCTCCCGGCGCCTGTTTTTTCCAACTTCCGGGCTAATGTTGAACACCCTAGGGTTAGTGTTGCCAATTTTCAACCACATATCTGTGATCTACATTAAGGTTACCTGACCCTTTTGACCCCTTTCTTCCGGGCTAATGTTGAACCCCTTGGGCCCACATTCTTGAACTTTCAACCACATATCTGTGATCTACACACATGGGAGGCCCCTAAAAGTTGGTGGCCGGCCATTAAGGTTACCTGACCCTTTTGACCCCTTTCTTCCGGGCTAATGTTGAACCCCTTGGGCCCACATTCTTGAACTTTCAACCACATATCTGTGATCCACACACATGGGAGGCCCTCCCCAGTAGCTGGCCGGCCAGAAAATCTCATTGAACCTTTTGACCCCTAGCCGGCCGGCTAGGTGGTGTGGCCGGTCGGCCACCTCCAGCAAAAGTAACAGGCCGGCCTGCTTCCTTGCACTGTACACTTTACAGCTGTAGAGCTGTTTTCCCCAGACAAGATATTTATCTGGGGGATATTTCGTGGGGGAATATTACTCTCCTTTTCCCCCACCTTTACACCCCTTCTTTGACCTATATAGCAAGCAAGCCTTGTAGTAAATTGGGGTTAGAAAAACTCTCCTTCAAGCTTCCATAGCCAACTCCATCTTCTTCCTTCTCAATTCTTCAAAAAACCCTAAGTCCCTAACCTTCATTCCTTCTACACCACCAAGCTCTACCACCACCACCTCATTTCCAGCAACAAGGAAGGATTCTAAAAGGCCAAAGAAGCTGCAAATCCATCCAAGAAGCAACAAAAGTTTGAGTCTTCAAGGGTAAGTAATACTTTTACCCTTTTGACCCTTTCTCTTGATCTATTTCTTAGCCCCACTTGCTTTTTGTTTCAAGCTCCGGCCCTAACTAATTTGCAAGCCCCACTTGCTTTTTGTTTCAAGCTCCGGCCCTAACAGAAAAGGGCCGTATTTTGAGCTCATCTTCACTTTTCATTAAGGGCTCAACCCTGTTTGAGCCCTCCATGACACACTTGCTTCATTGATCCTCTTATATGTCGCAATCTTGTATGCTATTTTTGGCCCATGAGAAATCTGTTTTTGAGCATGTTGTAAACTGATATAAGGCTTATTTTGAGCCCCTCTTCAATATTGAAGAAGGGATCAACATTGTTTGGTGCTTCCATGTGTCACTTGTAGTTATATCCTTTATTTGGCCCCATTTTTGCATAAATTGGCAGCCCCATTTGATTCTGTTTTTGGACCTTGGTCCAAACTTAAAGTGGCCTTATTTTGGCCTATACTTCATGTTTCATTAACACTTTTTTTCTGTTTGGTGATTATTTTATATACTTCATGTTATAGCACCTTTTGAGCCTTGTTTTGCATCACATTTTTAGCATGTTTGTATACTGATTTGAGGTCTTCCATATACTGTAAATGTTCATATTTTTGGTCCATCTTCAGTGTTGTAGAAGGAAAATTTTCAGTTTGAG